>JAJJMA010130170.1:1635-12413 GCA_023529015.1 Papaver nudicaule | reverse complement strand
GCTTGCCTGTTCTTGATGTTGAGACGAGCTAGCTTGTGCTACATGTTCAGACGAGCTTGCTTGTGCTGGATGTTCAGGCGAGCTTGCTTGTGTCAATAACAGATTTGGTGGTGGTTCCTCAGAAACTACAGCATCATCAATTGGAGCAACATCCTGCAAAATATTTTCACCGCTCCCACTTCCTCCCTCACCTACCAGGCCTAACCTTGCACCTCTGTTGCCGGCGTGCAAATTAACACCCCCACGAGCTGGGGGGGAAGCAACAGGGGTCAGGTCATTAGCTCCCTTTTTCTTCCGCCTGTGGTAAACATTTGGTGAACAACGACTGTTTGAAACAACATAACCAAGGAAATAAATTACTACTTACGGCTACATAGGGGTTGAAGAAGTAAAACGTAACTAACCTACGGCTACAAATGCCCCTATCGAAAGTCGACGTAAGTAACTTACGGCTGCAAGTTATAAGCAATTAGTAGCCGTAACTAGTTGACATTTGGTATCCAAAAGTTACAGGAGTACCTACGGCTGTTAAGGCAAAAACTTTTGGCGCCGTAACTATACTTACGACTACTAAGGCAAAAACTTTTGGCGACGTAACTATACTTACGGCTGATAATTACCACTTACGGCTACTAACTCTGCGATACAACTTTGGTTTCACTAAAGGAACTTACGGCTACAAACGTGAAAACCTAAGTAGCCGTAACTAACACTGTAACCGCGATTTTGCCCTAGTTTCAGTTTTAAAAATTAATCTAAGCAACAAAAATTGAAATTGGAGAGATGGGTTTTCAATTCTTACCTCTGGGAAACCATTTCTGGGTTCGATTGAAATTGTTGAGGCGGTTGTAGTGGAGTTGGTAATAGTGGCGGTGGGTTTTCGGAGCAAACCGCTCTTGGTCGAGTGGGTTGTTCTTCCCCCTCCTTTGGTTTTGATTTCTTCGTCATGTTTTTATAGAATTTAATCACCGATGAAAGTATTCGTAATCGCCAATTAAGCGAGACGAGGAAATAGAAGAGAAGAAGAGAAAGAGAGAAAGGAGGCGTAGAAGAAGAAGAAGAAGAAGAAGAAGAAGAAGAAGAAGAAGAAGAAGAAAGAAGAAGAAGAAGAAGAAATAAGAAGCCCCTTTGGCTTTTTATTAAAGGTTTTATTGCACACGCGTGTGTTCCGCACATGTGGCCAATTGGGGTGCAAAAAGAGAGCATGGGTTGTTTCTGCGGGTGTAAATAGTAAATACAACATAACTACTAATTTCAAAATATAGATGATACAACTACTAATATTCAACCATTAAAACACATAATTGGTTCACCCATAGATGTTTAGGTTTACACATAACATAAAAGAAGAACCGTACTCAACACATAAATAAAATCAACTAACCTTTCCAGTTCCAAACCATGTTCGGCTGCGGATTAGTTCAAAGCTCGGTCCGCCATTCGCCTCGACAAGTGGACGAAGACGTTCTACAGCAACACAAATTCTATTGCGACAAGGAACGTCGTCCACCTCACCAACTCTCTTGCGTCGAAGATTACGGATTGGTCGCTCATTAAGGTCACAAGTGCAAGGGATATAGCTGGGGCCAGGATCAGGGTCATCACCCAATAATGGTAGAATATTACGAATTGGTGATCTTATGGCAGGAAGATACTCCCTTTCTGCACCTTCTTGTGGAAGTTCCTCAATAACTTGGCTAGTTTCATTTGGTTCAATCACAACACTGGATTCAGGAATTTGTACTTGCATTATTTCAGTTGGTGCAGCGATGGCACTTGAGTCTGGTTCTCTGAAGCGCAAAATACGGCAGAGAAATGTGAGATAATTGGTTGTCAGTGTAACTTACGGCTACTAATCCAAATAGTTATGCAGCCGTAACTCAACCTACGGCTACTAATTCAAATAGATATGCAGCCGTAACTAAACTTACGGCTGATAAGTTTGTACTTACGGCCTGTAACCTTGCGACAAAAAAATTTTGATTTACAGAAACCTACGGCTAGTAACTAAAGTATCGAAATGAGACGTAACTAACTTACGGCTAGTAAAATGAACTTACGGCTTGGATCTGAAGCTTTAATGGCTTACCTAACAAACTACTTACGGCTAGCTGTTCTTCAGATGCGAGACGTAAGGAGGACTTACGGCTCTAATAGCCATCCGTAAGTAGTTCTGGAACTCGTTTTTTGGTTTTCATGGAGTGAATCTTACCTAGTTTTAGCACCAAAATCAATAACAAAAGAGTGAGTTTGGATGCTTACCTTTGCTGCTCCATTGTTGCATCCATGATCAAAAACTCGAAAATGAGAAATGTGGAGAGGAAATGGTGAAGAAAAGAGAGGTAAGAGAGGAGAAGAGAGGGGAGAAATTTTGATGTTTTGATTTTTAGGTTTTGATTTTTTTTGTGTGAGATATAAGTATTTTTTTTTTTTTGATACTAAAAATTTTTTATTGATATAATTAATAGATTACATGATTATGGTCCTCCTTGATCCAGATATCTATGTCTGGTGCAAACAGATTGTAAAACTCAAAACCACAGTGATCATCTCTAGCTCTAAGAGCTAGTTTATGCGCAAGATTATTTCTTAACCTGTTTGTGTACTTGAAAAACCAGAAAACCTCTGTAGGAACTCTACTCTTGACATCATCTATTATCCCTTGATTCGTCCAATGGACCTGTGATTCATCTCCATTGATTGACTTCATTGCATTTTCACAGTCTGACTCAAAGATGACCTTTTTATGTCCCATTTCTTTGGCCCAAATTACCGCCTCTTTTAGCGCCAAACACTCCAGATGTTCTGCACCCATTTCTACATGTAGACCATCGCCAAAGTAGACTGCTTTTGCTCCTAATCCAAGACCTGCAAAATTGCGAGCAATTAGTGCAATACTACCAATGTGTAAACGATCAACATATGCTGCATCTATGTTGATCTTAATGTACTCTGCATCCGGTGGTGTCCACTCAGTAATCCTCATTGTAGGACTATAATTGCAGTTATTATCTTTATCCTTCTCACAACATTGCTTAGTCAATTGAGAAATTCTGGATATAGTGCTGGAATGGTAAGGTTTGATTCCCTGAAATATCAAGGAGCATCTGTCTTTCCATATCATCCAGCATGCGCACATGAATTTGTATAGAGTGTCATTATCAGCAACATAAGGCAAAGCATTGCTACTTGTACTGTCACTGAACCAACTTGCAACCCAACTATGATAATCAACAAATATTGCTTTGATGCTCTGAATGTTCACCTGTAATGACAGCCAAACAGAGTTAGCAAAACTACAATCAAAAAAGATATGAGTGGGTGATTCCATGCTAAAATTGCAGAAACTGCAATGGGTTTCTATCCCCTGTTTATGCCTAGATAATCTATCTCTTGTTGACAAAATTTGTCTTAAGCTTCTCCATAGAAAAAGTTGAATCCTGTGTGGCAGAGAAGCTTTCCAGAGTTTGGGCCAAATCTCTTTTGGTATGGTTTCTCTATTCACAAAGTTATTGACAGATTCAGTACATAAAGTGTTGTATGCACTCTTAGCACTAAACTTTCCTTTTTTGTCCGGGATCCAGAGTAAGCTATCTTCACCTGTTTCTGGGACAAACATGGCTAGTATTTTAGCTGAAGTGTCCTGAGTAAATAGAGACAAAATCAAGTTAGTATTCCATGTCCTAGTATTTGTAATGAATAAATCACATACTAGGGAAACTTGATTCCTGCTTGCTAAACCATGAAGTGGTTCAGGTGGATTACATAATCCAATTACCCATTTGTCTGTCCATATGTTAATTTTTGTCCCACATTGAACTTTCCAGATATGATTTGCTTGTGTTAGTTTGATTCCTGAATGGACACCTCTCCAAATCCATGAGCAATCATCCTTTGGATCTGCACCAACATGTAAGAAGTGGTTGTCTGCAGAATATTTAGCCTTCAATACTTTAACCCATAGTGCATCAGGCTCATTGCAAGCCTTCCATGCCAACTTAGCCAGTAGTGCATCATTGAATTTCTCTAAGTCTCTGAAACCTAATCCACCTAAGTTTTTTGGTTTACACATTTTTTCCCAAGAGATTAGACACATTCCATGATTATCTTTATGTCCCCACCAAAAGTGTGTCTGAATAGAGTTTAATTCAGAGATTAGAGTTTTGGGAATTTTAAAACAGCCCATCTGATGGGTTGGGACAGAATTTAAAACATGTTTCACCATAGTTGATCTCCCAGCCTGATTAACTGACTTACCCTTCCAAGTTTTAAGCCTTGAACTGAAAGACTGTATTATTGGTTTAAAGCCTAGTTGTTTGTTTCTTCCTAGGAGTAATGTAGCACCCAAATATTTGTCTGAGTCATTCATTATGCTCATATTAAGTTCCTTAGCCAAGTCATTTCTCCTAGATGCACTTAGATTTTTGCTAAAATATACACTGGACTTAGATAAGTTTAACATCTGACCTGAGTGTTCACCAAATTGGTTTATAGTATCCTTAATACCTCTTATGTTATGCATGTCTGCCCTAGCAAAGATCATGATGTCATCTGCAAACATAAGATGAGATATGGCTGGTCCACTCCTGGAAGTTTTTATACCAGAAAACATGTGGTTAGTTTCTGCAAAACTGAAACTTCTAGACAAAAATTCCATTGCTAAGATAAACAGGTAAGGAGATAATGGATCTCCCTGCCTTAGTCCTCTACTTGGTTTGAACTCTTGACATGGTGAGTCATTAAGTAAAACAGCAACAGTAGTTGTGCTAATGCACTGTTCAATTAACCTGCAAAACAAGTCATTAAAACCAAAATTTTTTAGAACACCTAGCAAAAATGTCCATTCTAACCTATCAAAAGCTTTAGAAAGATCCAGTTTTAAAGCCATGGTCCCTCCATAAGCTTCCTTGTGCTTCATAGTATGGATCAGTTCATGTGCCACTATGATATTATCATGTATGGCTCTTCCTGGTACATAAGCTGCTTGGAAAGGAGATATTAGTTTCTTCAACAAAGGTTTTATTCTATTAGATATAATCTTAGAAATAACCTTATATGTAATGTTGCATAATCCAATTGGCCTAAAGTCTGCAGGAGTTTTAGGATTGTCACATTTAGGAATTAGAGAAATGTAAGTTTTGTTTAAATTCCTAGGCATGAATCCTGACTCAAAGAATTTTTGAACAACATTAACTATATCCTCACCAACTATGTTCCAATGAGCATTGTAAAATCCTGCTTGGAAGCCATCAGGACCTGGAGAACTCCATGCTGGCATTTGTTTTACAGTTCTTCTTATCTCTTCAGCTGTTGGTATTCTTGTCAAAGTGCCATTAACCTGTTCTGTTATAACTGGTGGAATTACATTGAAAACAGCATCAGACAATACAGGATTAGTAGTAGTGCTTACAGATTGAAAATGGGAAGTTAGAACATTACCAATTTCAGCTCTGTCAGAAAACCAATCACCCTTGGAGTCACATATAGCATCTATGTTTTTCCTATGCATTCTTCTATTAGCTAGAGTGTGAAAATCCTTTGTATTATTATCCATTTCTAGCATAAATTTGTCTCCTGACTTCTGTTTATAGAACTCAGTTTGAATGTGGAACCATTTATCTAATTCTTTGGTTAGAAAAACAATCCTATCATGCTGAATTCTAGTTGCAGGTTCTTTTTGGGCATTCTTGATTTGATCTTGTAATTTGTTAATATTTGCACCTATGTCTCCAAATTCAATTTTATTCCATTGCCCAAGTCTTATTCTAGTATTTGCCTGCTTTTTACCTAGCTTATGAGCTGGGGTTCCAATATCATCTGTGCACCATGCTAACTGAAGTTGATTTCTAAAATTATCATGCAACATCCAATTAGCAAAGAATTTGAAAGGTCTTCATAGCTTCCTAGGTACGGTTTCAGAAAGCATCAGTATTGGACAATGATCAGAGCCTGCTTGACTTAAGTGTAGAAGTTTGGCATGAGGAAAATGTCTACACCAATCATTGTTGCCTAATGCATAATCTATTCTTGCTTTTCTAGTGCCTGTTCCATAAATGTTGCTTGTCCAAGTGTAATCCTTACCAACATATCCTAGATCTATTAGGCCACAGCTTTGAATCTTACTTGTTACATATTTATCATCATTCCTAACTTGTCCATTTGAACTTTGGAGGTGGACATTTAGGTCTCCTATAACCATCCATGGTTGCATCAAGTTATCACTCAAATCTTGCAAAAATTCCCATTGGGTTTTCTTCATATCAAAATAGGTAGAACCATACATAAAAGAAACCAAAACCTCTGGCTTTTCTGGATGAAATTTTATTAAAGCATGAATGACATTATTGAAAGCAGCACAAATATCACAAGACACTCCATCCTTCCACATTAAGATTAGTCCACCTGCAAGACCAACTCTGTTAATACATGTATAATTGCAATAATTTAAATTTTTTGCAACATACTCCATATCACATTCTTCAATCTTTGTTTCAGAGAGGAATATGAGATCAGGATTTTGAGCTTTGACTAAATATCCTAGTTGATCCCTTGTAAATCTTTGTGCCAAACCTTGAACATTCCAGGCCAAAATCCTCATAGTTGAAAATATATTTTGACTGCTAAATAGAGTTTTATGAAAATAGGAGTGAAAACTAAAAGAGTTGAACCAACTAGAAAAATAGTAAGAGTTAGCTAAATGAGAAAAAGTTTGAATAACCTTAATAGCAGCCTCTGTGTCAACACCATGAAAACTTTCCTTTGCACCTTCATCATCCATGTCATGATCCATCTCTTCAGACCTTACTGCCTCACAGTTTGCCCTACCACCAGTTCTCCTTTGATTACCACTTGCATCTGTATATCCACTCCTTGACTCAGTTCTGTGCCTTTTGCCAAGTCTGCCCTCATCACTACCTTCATGCTGCTCATTTGTCCTCTTACATGCTTCACAGATGTCAATAATCATCTGCTCTATGTTATCACTAACTGGGACATTGTGTTTCTTTGCTAGCTCCTGATAAGAGCTCAAATATTCTTCAGGAGACAGCTCTCTTAGTTCCATACTCTCAGCTACTTCTTCACAGATAGCTTCATCATGTGCAACAATGAAACACTTATCACAAAGTGAATGTGGTTGGCTCTCCCAATGATATCTCTGCCATGCTGCTTTTCCAGGTGTTGTAACCCACCAACCACCCCTTAGCAATGGTTTGTTCAATGGCACTTTGACATAGGCTGTTACCATATTGTATCCTCTAGGCTTGCAGTTCTTGGGGAAAGTGTCAATTAGATCTCCAAGCTCTGCACAAGCATCCTTGACGAAATCCTCACTTTGATGTTGAAGAAGCATGTTCATGAATTTGACTTCCCACACTTGATGTGTGAACTCATAATCCTTGTATTCAATTGCAGTAGTATACTCCTGGAGGTTCATGTGGTATGTCAAGAAGTTCCATGGAGCATTCTTCAGGATGCGTTTTACATCAAACTTACTATTCAGTTTGAAAATAAACAGATTCTTGCCAACATCTCTAACCTCCTTGTTTTTGTATCTATTCCATAACCTATTCATCTCTTTCCTGATTGTTTTGGTTTCAAACTCTTCTTCTGTTATTAGTTTACCAATCAATGAAAAAAACCATTCTTCAGCTGCCTTTGATGCTGCTTCATGTGTACCAACACTCCTTCTGATGTTCAACAGACTAAATTCTTTGATATTAGCTTTTTGTAGCTGAGAAGTGATTGAAGAAACTTGGCTTGAGGATGAAGAATTCATTGGTTTAGTGAACAAAGGTCGAAAAGCTCTTGGTTTTGATATTGATGTATTAGTCTTTTGCTTTTCATTCTTTATAAACAGTAGTCTGTTACCGAAAATTATTGCATGATATATATCTTCATAACTGGTGGAGATATAATCCTTTAATGCAGAGATATTTTCTTTCCCTTCATTGCTTGTATCGTTATTTTCCTCCAGTAAATTAGGATCTCTGATTGATGAAAAGTTTAAGCTGGGGATAAAATTAGGATTAGCTGGAAAACTGTATTCACGGGAGAATTTTGTTTGAATAACTAATTGACTCCTGATTTTAAGGTACTGATTGAGCGGAAAATTGGGTTTTTGAATTTTGAATTTTTGGTGTAGCAACTGAGTCGGAGTGAGTCGTCCATACTGGACCATCGTTTCTTCATCATGAGAATCAAAGAAGAACTTGATACGGAGGGCATACTGTTTCATACTGATTGAGGCCAGCAGGGTGCTGCTGGTTTTGCATACTGCAATAGTTGGATATAGACCTTGAAGAAGGATCATACTGATAACAAAGAACCCATATTGTGGAGTTTCCATATTGGTGTTGATTTGAGGCTGCAATAAGAGAAGCTAAGCAAACAAATTCATTAGCTTGAGTTTAAAGAAAATTACTAATTGAGAAAATTTGAATAAGAAATCACAACGTAGAAACATTAATATTTAGCAGACTTAAAGTATGGTAGATGCAAAACCAAAGTATTAAAGCAAAAACATTGTAAAACTTACAAAAAGCAGGAAGAAAACATTAAACAGTGGTAAAACAAAGAATAATGAAGTAAAAGAAGAAATAAGAATGATGTAAAGTGAAAAGGAATCAAACCAGTGTTGTATCTGAAAATGAAGGGTTGATAAACATGATTGATTTATGATGTGAGTTGAAGCATACTTCTTAATTTTGTTTCTATCAAAGTTTCTGGCAACTTAGGTCTAGGATTAAGGTTAAATTTACTATTTGGGGTGGGATTAGCAAGTAGGATTAATTAGTAGTTGAGATATAAGTATTTATGTTTGTAATTAGGGTGTGGGTAAATTTGGGTAAGAATTAGTATAAATTAGTATAAGGATAACTTAGTCATTTCACGATTTTTGATAGCCCCCTATAAAAACACCTGGACATTTGAAGTAAAAAGTGAGGGCTTCAATTTTTTCGAAGCCCCTCAATCACCTTTCATAAGAAGAGTAGACTTTTATTACTTAATGTATTTGTTGCATGTTAGCCATATAAGATGCCGAGCATATCCCATAGGCACTGCAATTTGGCATGTTCCCTTGCTTTGTTCCCTACCCAAGGACTAATTACTGTCAAAGTTAGTGCCTCATGTGGACTAATCTGTATACAACTTGGTGGCCTGGGTCGTGTTATCAAACGCCAAAGTGCAAAGCAATACAACAGTATCTCTAAGTCGTCAGATTTCACATCCATATATGTACATTCATCTCTAGCATGGTGATTAGTGGCGGAGCCAAGATTCGGATGGAGAGGGAGCAAAAAACACACGAAAAATTTACTGTGACGTCTTTCTAAAGATTTAATCACCACAGCCCCAAAAGAACTTGACAAAATGCTATTTTTGTTGGACAAGAAAAAACCTCGGAAAACCACCTTATATGCAAATTCTTATCCAGAAAATGCTTTAATTTGCATACGATTACCAGAGAAGATATGCATTGATGTAGATAAACTTGGTGCTCGTTCTTCAACAGTAATTGAATAGAGTACAATATTGCCTGTTGCCTCATGCAATAATTCAGAGAGTGTGGTGGATATGCATTGATATAGTCAGACAGACATGTCCATTAGAAAAACTATATGCATGCAGTTGTACTGTGAAATGCAAGAAGAGTACTACATGGAAATGTGAAACAACAATATGATACATCTTTGTGCATTATCATCATTGATCTGAAGTCCAGTGACTCCAGTCCACTTATGTTCCATAAGCATGAAATTTAGTTCTTAAATGTATGATTAAAACCTCACACTATCACAGACACAGGAAAGGATTTGGGTCTAAAGGAATGTATTTGGGCTTTGTTATCTGTAGGGAAAAGTTCTGAAATGGGCTTTGAAACATAGGCCCAGTACTGATCCGAACAATCACTCTCACCCACTTGCCTGGGCTCCGCCCCTGATGTAATCTATCGCGTCGCGTGACACCACTAATAAAGGAAGGGCAATTTTCTAAAATGGCCACAAAAAATATGGCTAATTATCAAAGTGGCCGTTTTTTGAAACAGTTTTACAAAATGGTCGATATTGACCTTTTCCGTTCTGTTTTTTTCAAAAAACGGGTAACGGAAGTTCACCCACTAGATGGCAGTTAACCCACATGGTAAAAGACATATTACCCCTCCTCATTGACTCAGTGAGTTAAACCAGTGAAACGCAACTGATTTGACTGGTGAGTTAACTCAGTTGAATCAACTGCTTCACCTGAATCTGAAAGTTGCAGACAACTGAACTGAAAAAAAGCAGGAGCTCAAAACCAGGTCCTTCCACTACTTCCTTGACAATGCTACAAGTCATTCCAACAAAATAACATCTATTCAATGGTACATTCACATACGAAAAGCATATTTTCACTATCGATAACTAAGGGGATGCATATCAACGTTAATTAGAGTTAACAAGTAATGAACAAAGGATTGAGTTGATTAGTATACTCACTTGTACAGATCCACATAGCTTATACTGTCATTCAAATTATCAGTTTTACCGGGTTCACGAAGATCTACCCATGCATCCATATCAATCACAAACTTTTCACCCAGAGTTTTCTCTTTTGGTAAGAATCCATGATATCCTTGAAACTTCAACCCTCTCAATATAAGTTTGTCACCTTTCGGAATTACTCCATCTTCTTCCATCTGGTAAAATCCAACTAGAATCAGTACATTCCTCAACTAACAGTCGAAATAAAAGATGAGCAAAAATGCACCAAAAACACTGCTAATTCACATGAACAGA
>JAJJMA010130165.1:781-10928 GCA_023529015.1 Papaver nudicaule | reverse complement strand
GAGTGAGAATTCTCCTTTTTGTCTCTGTGAGAAAACACAAAGTAAAGTAACAAAAAAAAAAAAAAAAAAAAAAAGTAACAAGAGAAGAGAGTGGTTTTGATAAGGGATAAACGGTGAAGATGTTGGCTGCAAAGATTTTTTGAGGGCTGAGATCTGTTTTGGGGACTCTTATCTATTTTGGACGGTAGAGATTTGGTTTGCCATCCGATGAAGGCTCCACTTTCTGAAGCACATTATGACAAATATTGGTAGGAATAGAACTCCGTTGACTGATTCTGAAGCAGAATATGATAAACATCGGTAGGTTTAGAGGTTCATCAAAGATTTGTTCTGAAGAAGAATATGAGAAACATTGGTAGGTTATTGAATTCTGGTGAAGGCTCCGACTTCCTGAAGCATATTATCACGAATATTGTGATCAGTGTATGACTATTTCCCGAATATGCTTCATATTGTACTCGTTAGCTAGTAGGTGGTGGTTGTTTTTTCAGCCACAAAAGATGGTAGCTAGAGTGTTCTTATGGTCAAATTTTAAATCAGTTGGTAAAATTTGGTCGCAATTAGACCAATTTTCTTGTAGTGCTAATTCTCGAACAATCCTCACGATCTCTTAGCCGAACATCAAATATGTTTTTACTAAAGATGTTTTTAATTTGTACTATTTGCGGAAGATGTAATACCTACGGCCCCCTTGTGTTCTTCGCTGAAGGAGTAATACCCTAGGGCCCTCTTGCGTCTTCGTTGAAGATGTTTTAGCTTTAACTCGTCCATACCCAAGATGTTTTTCAACTTATCCTTATAATGATCCCAAAGGATTGGTAAGCTCCAAGGGACATATATCACTCTTAGGTTCATAAACATATATTGGTGGTGGCATATACTTCGAAGTGATGCCAATTAGCGTAGTTTTGGATATTGAATCGTCTTCAATAGCTTAATTGGTTGACCCTATTTCTAAATGATTAATGTCTCATTCTCTATTACACCTCGTTTGGTTGGGAGAATTGGATTCCTGGGAATCCAATTTCTGAGAAAGAATCCAATTCCTTGAACCAAACATGACAAACCAACTTTCTGTAATCAAGATTTTGGATTCCTAGGATCCATGATTCCCCCCAAAACAATAGATTTCCATTCCACTGGTGTAGTAGTGTAATGGAATTGGATTCCTGGGTAAAAACAAAGGTAACTGAATTACTTCAACCAAACATTAGTTTTTGGGATTGGAATCCAATTCCTTGGAATTGGATTACCTTATACTATGAATGAAAATCAAATCAGAAAGTAGCATATCTTACCCATGGATGCAAGACTTTGATGATGAACCACGTAATTTGTGTGCCATTCACATTAAAACCCATCTTTTTTTACTATCTCACCTTTGAACACTAGTAAAATTTCACCAAGTTCAAAATAAACAAAGTGTAAGTTTGACAATACACAATAACCGTTGTCAAAAGGTAGGTATCACAACGTTTGTCAAGAAACGTTGTGGGAAGATGGACTGTATTTGTGTTGGCCAAAAGCCAATGGTATTCAACAACGGCTTTTGGGCCTAAACGTTGTGAAAGGCCCACTTTCCGACAACGTTTCAGAAAACGTTGTCATACATCCGTTGTCAAAGGCCATTTTTCTTGTAGTGGATGGGTATCACCAATTAATTTGATGTTTTTTTAATATATTAATAATATGATAAAGATTAAACCAGGAAAAATGATGGATCTTTATAGACCTAAGTTGTTGTTTTTCAATTTTAGAAACATTTGAAAATTGATCTATCGTCGGAAACAACAACAACCAAACCACACGATCATCTGGCATTTCAACAACAATAAGAGTTTACATGGGTGCACAGGGTGTTACCACCCACATCTCCCAGATGCACCGCTAGAGCCAAATCCAACACGGAATGCCAACACTAAGACTACCATGTTAGTAGGCTAGAATCGTCCCGAGACTGGATGGATTAAAATCAATACCGATGGAGCGGTTAAAGGATGGATTAAAATCAATACTGATGGAGTGTCTAAAGGACATTCAAGATATCCTGGAGCGAGATTCGTCAACAACGATTGTTATGGCTATGACACAACCTTTGGAAATCACCACGACTTTAACAGCGGAGACCTGGGCTATGCTACGTGATAAGGACATCTACCGCTCGACACTAGAATCATATATGCTTTAAGACAGATTCGGCCAACTTGGTCTCCTTCTCCAAAGGGATAGTCGAGTCCCCTGGTACCTTACCAGTTTGATTTGGAAATACACTCGATACTGCAAACAGTTCCGATCTACCATATATCTCATATCTATCGGGAGGGCAATCAGGCAGCTAATGGACTTACCAATCATGCAGCAGACTCCAGTCAAGCCGACTCACATGTAACAACTATTTGGGATCGAAATGTACCTTCCTTAGTTCCTCTCTATAGCTTATTATATGTAATGATGTCATGGGTGTTAAGTGAGAGCCACAAAATAGTAATTTGGAATCCAGATGTGACCAATGGTGCTGCGTAGTGCTGATCAACTCACACTTAGTCCACGACTCATAGATTCCATACTTGAATGCCAAAAGGTTGGTGATTCTTTTTACCATCCATTCACCAACATCTCACCACTCCACTACCAAATGGCAAATGGGCTGAAGTCTGCATAAGGTCGGCCAAAGCAGACTTGAAGGCCAAAAGGTTGGTGAATTTTTTTTACCATCCATTCACCAACATCACTCCACTCCACTACCAAATGGGCTGAAGTCTGCACAAGGTTTGCCAAAGGCCCAAAGCTCACCTGATAAGGTAGGCTTAGGGTTTTACACTTTGACTATATAAACAAGGTGACCCTTTCCTCCATTCATTTTAGGGCAGACAGTCCACTACTATCACATCTATACTCGGCTCCGCCGTTTCCGCATCCCCTTCTCTCTTTCATCTCCATTATCCAACAATTCATCTTCTTCGTTTGAGTACTGGTTTAAGAGAAACAGAAAGGAACAGAAGAAAGAAATGAGTTATGAATTGAATTTTGGGTTTGTGTGGAAACCTCCTTTGCATATAGTCATTCGACCATTAGATGTTTGGTTTCAAAAAGAAAATGAAAACAGTTCAAAACAAATAGGCTTATATGTATATCCTTCAATTCTTGTTATAACTCCAGAATGTGTGCAACTGCAATAAGACCTGCTTTTTATTAAGTTGGAAACTGGTGGCATCTAAACTATTTCTTTTTAAAACTACAGTACAGTGATCAAAACCTCGATGGAGGAGGCAAGTTTGCTCTTTGAAGCAACAGTGGTGCTAAAGCTTGCAAGTGTGGAAGTTGGTGAGATTAGCTATGCCTTGACTCGTAGTTGTGTTCCGATAGTGTTCAGGTTTTTGAGCAGAGGGATGCAGTGAAGGTAAGAATGGTAGCAGTTCCAAAATAGTGCTGTTGAGAAGTGCCAACCAGTACTTGGAAGCCATAGTTCATCCTCATTCTAAAGCTCTTTTTTTTTTAGTGCTGGCTTTACTTATAGCGAAGCCAGACATTGTATCACTTCAATCTGCTTAATTTTTCCCAGACATTGTACGTAGCGAAGTTGACCAAATCCTGTGCTGGATAAATAAATTGTAATGCACAATAACGGGATCAACTAGAGCATTTTGGGTATGAAGCCAATGCTTGGTAACTACTCCCTCTGTTTCAAAAACATAGGCACATTAGACATTTTCCTAAAAAATAAGGAACTTAATTAAACTAAAAATTTACAAGGGAAAAACGAATATAAACAACAATGTAAAATTTTTAGTTTTTATTATATTCATGTCTCCCCCAAAGTTAGACATACTTTGAAAAACCTACACTTATGTATGTTGCTTAAGTGGCTATAATTTACAAGGGAAAAAACAGTGTTGTCGGACGTGCATTGCACGTGCACTCTACTTGTATTTTTAGTTTAATTAAGTTCAATATTTTTTAAAAAAAAGGTTTAATGTGCCTATGTTTTTGGAAAGGAGGGAGTATGTAATTAGTATCCAAAATTCTTCATAGTACTTTCATACGAAATACAATCTTATTTATCGGTAAACATTCAAATTCTTCATAGATACTTTGAACTTTCAAACGAAATACAATTTTATTTATCGCTAAACATTCCTTGCGAGTTTGGTATATAACCAAGTTATTAAAAGATGGATGGGATTGCTGCCAAGTTTGTCTCCTCAGTTTTTCTTGTCTTGTCCTCCGAATCGTCTCTGGCGTAGCTGAAACGATTGCAAAGCCATTACAAATTCTTTCTCACCAAAATCAGGCCACGGGGATTCAGTAAAGTAAAACTCAGAATAAGCCAACTGCCATGTCAAGAAATTGCTCAGTCTGAGTTCACCGCTGGTTCTTATGAGTAGATCAGGGTAAGGGAATTCCGTAACGCTCGTTTCAAGTTCTTCATTAAATAGGCTTTCATTGATATCTTCTGGTTTCACCAGACCATCTTTTACTTTAAGCGCCATGTTTCGACATGCTTGTAGTACGTCTGCCCTTCCACCGTAGTTAATTGCCATAAGCAGATGGAGTTTTGAGTTGTTCTTGGTGGTTTCAGTCGTCTTTGTTATCTGTTTTTGTAGTGAAATCGGAAGCTTTACGGGATCTCCTATTATAGATACTCGAACCTCATTCCTGTTACAAAACCGATAGTCATCGACTTTTGTTAAGTTTGATGGATGTCTCCAGCGGACTGACAGATGACTTCATGAAGGTCGAAAGAATAAAGATTACCTCATGAAGTCTTCTAGCTGTTCCCGTAACAATGATTCGAACAGTTCCATTAAGTAATCCACCTCCATCTGAAAACACAAATCAAACTAGTCAAGAAATTTAGCCTTCAAAGAGAGTAAGAGAGGAACCTATAATGAGGAACAAATGACTGACTTGAGGCCGAATCCAGTTTTCAGTAGAGAATGCATATACTGTCAGGACTTTGATTCCCCATATGCAGCATAAGCCAAGAACTTCCATTAGTCTAGGAACCAAGGCGGCATGACCAGACATAGGTGGCAACCCATTCTTCTTTGCCCACCTTCTGTTGCCATCCATGATCAACGCTACATGTTTCGGAATACGTTCACCGGTTAGACCAGCAGGCAATTCGTTTTCTACTAATAATGAAGCATTTGCATCTTCGGTATTAGGAGACATTTTAGTGTAAGTAGTAGTACTACAGCTGAGTTTGTGAATGTATTTATAGGCTGCCAATAAAGCACTACACGTACCTGCATGTGTAATACAATTACTCTTGCTGGGGTGGGTGAATTGTAAAGGTCATATTTTAAAGTTGGACCGAAGCCCACTACCTACAAGCCCCCCACCCCTGCATGTGTAATTGGATGCGACATTCCAAGGTATCCGACTGGCTAGGACTAAGGCAAAGGCAATTATAGTAAAGATTTCCCCTCCATGGTTAGCATCATCGTACGTGTAATTAGGTATATCTTTCAATCTTTGTACAGTAATTCTTCATGATCAACTAGGGAAAACTAAATTACTTTGTGGAAAATCTCCATCTCTTGCTTGGTTTCAAAATGTTGATTTCAGTGTATGACGTTCATGGCTTACATTAAACTAACCACATTTTCGAAACGTTTTAACGGGATATTTTATGAGTTTTAGCTATCATCTAGGCTAGTTGTTGGTGGTTGTCCGGAAGAAGACGAGTAATCTCATGAAGACGCCCAACTTCTATATCTTACCTGCTACACGTGTTAATTTGAAAGGTTCCTTGTAATTTTCTAAGTGAGTAAGAATCATTGGTTACTGCTGTTATAAAGTCCATTATGACGGGGTTGGGAATTAATATTCAATCAGATACCTTATTAGTGTGGAATTGCAAGCAGACCATAGACTAATCGAATCTGGTAATAACGGTAAAATATGCTCAATGGTTTGGATTGGTTCTTTTTTCTCTTACACGTGGTCCAGAGTGGTGACCAATGTTTTAAAAACCGGACCGGACGTCGAACCGGTAAAGTCACTGGGTCAGGGTCAACTGGTTTGACCAGTGGTTCAACCCGGGTTCACCGGGTCAAATAAAGGAAATTTAGTTTCATTTGAAGGCCCATATGTGAGACATCACTGCTACCTAGGGGTGAGCAAATTGACCGGAACCGCGGATTTGGACCGCAACCGTCCGCAAATTTGCGGTTTGGGTCCAAACCGTTCAGCCAATGGGGTGGTGGCGGTTTCAAATTCGAATCCGCATGATTTAACGGGGCGGTTGCGGTTGGCCCATGTGCACCGCGGATTTGTCCGCAACCGCAGGTAATTTCGTAGTTTTAATAATAACCTAGGGGTATTATTGGAATTCAGGGTATTAAACCCTTTCGATCTGGTTTCTCCTTCATTTCTTCTTCTTCTTCTGTCGTTCTGCTGCTGCCTTCCCCTACCTTTCTTCTGCTGCCGCAATACATTGATGAGACATAATCAGGAGGAAACCTCAGCCAGGCCTAGCATCTTATCGCTGCAAATGCACAAATTATAGAGGTGAATGATTTGGTGACAGATCTAGGTAACATCAAACAAACAATATATATCACTAAAAAATTTCTAAACCCGACCAAGATCTCGATGTTCGATATTTTCAAGAGAACTCAAGTGGGTTTGTATATCAAGTGAAGAAGAACAGGAAATTTCTAAATTCCTTAACCACTTTCAATCTCTCAACCAAACTCACAATTATCTGCACCAAACTCAATAACTCCTTCTTCTCCTTCAAATCTCTCTTTACACTACAAATCTCCTTAGATGCATCCCTAATCTCAATATCAATGTTATTGTTAGATATGAGTTGAAGAATATTAGAAAGGTCTGTTGAGATTTCTTCAGTCTGGTTAATGGAATCGGAACAGGTAGAGAAGATTTGAGAAAACTCGGTTTGGTGAGAGAGGATGTAATCTCGTACCTTCTGTTTTATGTGGAGAGATCGAATTTGGAGACGATCAATGAGAAGGTGAAGATCTGGAGCTGACAGCAGTGACGATTCTTCAATGTCTTGAGTTGATAGAAGTTCTCGGACATCAATTGATCCGAGCAGAACATCCATATTTCAATCCAATTGGAGAAAAGCGGTGCTGAATTTTTTTAGGTTTTCATATGACCTAAGAAAAGAGACAGGAGAAGCTAGAAGAAGTACTACTTTGATAAGGCCAAATCTTCTTTGTCTGAAACCGCGGGGGACCGCGACCAAACCGCAAAAACCGCAAAACCGCGGTTCTAAAAACCGGCGGTGCACGGTGCAGTCGCGGTTTGATTTTTCAAACCGCACCTTTTGACGGTTTGGTCGCGGGGACCCCCTAAACCGCAACCGTTGCACCGTTGCTCACCCCTACTGCTACCTAGGCTAGTTTATTGAATCTCGTCCAAGTCCACCTTCTAAAGTACAAATATTTGCCCACATTTTATTAACTAACTACATTTCATGCCACTGGAACCCTAACTTTATAAGATTAAAGCGTCTCTTTTATCACCCACTGCACCTCTCTCGCCCCTAACTTATAACTCTGTGCCTCCCTATCACTCACGCCCTCTCTCTGCAATTTCCATCTCTCTTAAGCTTGTGGAAAAGAAATTGAAGACTAAACTTGTTCTTTGTTTTAGATCTATTTACTTTGAAATTCCATCAATAGATCGAAGAGATTTCAGTTTATGTAAAGGAAATCACATCAGACAAGAAGAAGAATTTATCCAGTTCACTGCATCTTTATTTCTTCTTCTTTGAAATATAGAGAAAATTCATGTAGACAATATAGAGATATGTATAAAATATATAAATAAAATTCAAATCAGTCAAGAGAATTAAAAGTGAAATTAAGATAAAATGTGAGAATTTGATTTTTGATATATGATTTATTGTGGGTATGGATTATGGAGAAATTGAATGGAAGAATTCTCATAAGAATTGGTTACAGGGTCAAACCAGATTGGACCGTAATGTTTCGTACGGTTCACCGGTTGGACCTCCCGGGTCAACCGGTTTACGCTATTTAACACGGTTTTTTACAAATTTACTGGGTCAACATTGAACCAGTCCGGAAAAGGGACTGGGTCGTCGGTTCTCCGGTCCGACCGGCCGGTTCGGTCCGGTTTTTAAAACACTGGTGGTGACAGCTTCAATAATAAATCTCTAAAGATGAACAATCTCACTAGTCGAATCTGGTTACAATTGATCCCCTAAAGTGGTCCTGGAATACAATTCATTTCTGAACCTGGAATACAGTTCATTCCAGAACCTGCAAATACAATTCATTCCTAAACCTGCAATACTGAATCAAAATCCTGTAATTTTCAATTCATTCCCACTGAAATACATCCATTCATTCATTCAACTAACACAAGCATTCGACCTCTGAAAATCATACAACCGTTTATACATCCATTCGCTACACTTGTTCAGAATCCTAAATTGATAAAACAGACATACATACATTTTTACTTGTGATATTACTACTCCTAGATTAGAAGGTTGTGTGTTTCAGCAGTTTTCAGTTTATGCAATGTTCTGTAATGGTACCTTGGATCAGAAGAAGCTTTTAGGACGCCGAATGGAGTAGTCTGTCGACCTCAGATTTGAGAGTTTTGTGAAACAAGGAAACAAAGCTTTGTGTTGTATATATATAGTTGACAGAACAACCACTTGAATAACATAATATGACCCACTAACAGAATTGTCTAGGGCTGCACATACGGGCGAAATATCCGGCCCTACCCGTCGTTTCGACCCTACCCGTCATGGTTTTACCCTATCCGTATCCTACCCGCCATCTAAAAGGTAGGGTGACGGTTATTACCCGCTATCAGCGGATAGGGCGACGGATATTACCCAAAATTACCCTACCCTAACCGTTTACCCGCTCACTTTTTTCTTCTTCTCTCGTTCTTCTCCAATTTTTCTTCAATCTTCGTTCTTCTTCTTCACTCGTTTTCAGCTCTGCAATTCTTTTCTCAACACAAGAATCTAACCTAAAATCTTTGGGTTTGTCAAAATTGGTTAGTCAATTAAAAGGTAGGGTTCCTTACTGGTTTTAGTTTTTAAAGGTTTCTTCTGCCCTAATTGTAATTGTTGTTTATTTGATCAAGGTTGTTGTTGATCGATTTTATTATTTCAATTCATAACTTGGGTAGTTCGTAATTACCGTGATTTCATTATTTTTATTTTTGATCGGGGAAATTAGTGAATTGGACCAATTCGTGGTTTACTTAGCTTGGGTATGAAATGTGTTTGTTGTTTTGCTTAACCCATTCAGCTGCATTCATTATCTTATCTCTGTTAGTATGCTCCCCGTCCACATCCATCTGAATCTGAATTTGATTTTTCTGAATTGGAATTTTCTGGAGATGATGATACACTGTAGAAGAATAGAAGGGTCTGACACTCTAAGTTGATATAATCTGCAAAAGAATCGTTCAATTTGAAACTATTGTTTCATGTAATGAGTATGTATATGGAATTGAAGGTAGCAATACAGTTCAGACTTCAGAGTATGTATATTCTTTTACTACTGTTTGTATATGATGACATTGTGTTTGTGAAATTGCCCAAGTGATGCTTTTGAGCAAACATTATGCAGTCACTGAACGAACATAGGAGCAGTAGTTTAGCTCCTTGGTACAGGGGCAGTGATGCCGTACCCACCTCGGTATTACTCGATACTAATAGGGGCAGTTATGCAGTGACCTTTCTATTGGCTATGGAGCATTGTTGACATCGTGAATAGTGGACTATACTGTCCAGAGTGTAATTTCATTTTTATTTCTTTTTTGATCCACTTTGTTTCATTGGTTCACCCATTACATATGTTTCATTGGTTCACCCATTACATATGGTATTTGTTTATACCAATGAGTAGATTCATCTGTCCATTGTGGCTCATTCATAATACTAATTTACTGATAAATTGTCCAAAAGACTAAAATTTGTATGTTGAATGTATTTGAATATCCATTTCGGGACCTTATCCCTCCATGTATGTATTGTGAACAGCATAATGCTAGATTATATTGTGTATCAAAAGTGACATTGACTTGTGCTCAGAGAGTTTCCTACATGGTCAGCTCATGGTTATCGAGCTAGTTGCACTGTTAGATGATATTTTTTCATTGTGATATTTTATACCAT
>JAJJMA010130125.1:0-10533 GCA_023529015.1 Papaver nudicaule | reverse complement strand
AAACATGGTCTCATAAATCTCGGGAGAGACTCACATGTCAAAGGAAACATTAACGTCGTATTTACAGAAGTTATGATTTTTCTCACGATCAAGAAACTTTTGATTATATGATTTTTAGGGTTTTCACAAACTCGGAATTATATACTCTTTCCCAAAAAATTGGCTAAGGGTAAGAGATTATAAACAAAGCAAAACTGGATAATATTAAATTGTTTTTGTACATGTTAGACTTTGTAAGTTGTTCTTTATTGAATAACACCACATGGGGGAGAGTTCTTAACTTGAACTTGCGCTTAATAACAAATCTTTTTGTGGAGCGTGGTTGTGAAATATAAGGAGAAAAGTGTGTCTATATTTTTCCAAAGATGAATCAACTTAGAGATCATCGTTCTGATTTCCTAGTTATGTCATCTTAAACTTGGTATGTGAGTACTTCTCATAAGTTTATGAAACCCTAGTCTCAAACTACTTTGTCATATTTTTGTGATAAATAAGGGGAGAATACATATGGTTCTTGTTCTTGTGGTTCATAACCATAGGGGGAGAACGTCATGTGCTTACTTGTTGTGATTTTACAAAGTATCAAGTAAGGGGGAGTAATTAAAGCTGAGAAGAAGCTTCATATCAGGAATGAGTAGAATCACTTTAAAAGTTTTGATACACGGACTTTAAAGTTTGCTCAGTTGCACAAGCAACATGTGGGATTAGCATATTAACCCTTGTAAGCTTGAGCGTACCTTTGTGGTTGTTTGAACTGGATATGTTGTAGGGTGTTGTCTACAGATTCATCAATAAGAGTTTAATGAACACATCAAGACTCAAGGGAGAAGCTGAAGAATTCAGGAAATCAAGATACATTTGGTTAGTACTTAATTGTATATCTTTTGAATCCATATGTAAATTGGTTTTGTCACTAAAATTGACAAAGGGGGAGATTATTAGGGCATTGTCCGGTCAAACCCACTAGCGTTGGTATGTCAAGCTGGTTGTCAGTTTTAGGTGTCAAAACACAATTCTTGATTTAGTCTACTAGATTTTAGATTTCGGAAGTGGGATATAGACTAAGTAGTAGAGACCTTGAAGACGAAGACTGTGAAGACAAAGAAGACATCATTTATTCTTCATCGACAAAAGGTTAGTAGTAGTTATGACTTATATGAAAATTCTTCTATTCTACTTTCTCTATTTTCGAAATAGTCAGCTACTTTAGTAGAGATACTAATAGCAATTGAGATCGTGTTCTTGTCTACATGACCATGTGTTATGTTGGTATTTGTTCCCACGAATACTAAATTTACAAGAATGCATGAGATAGATTCGATATCATTTGTCCATTGCAATGGTTTGCTTGCAAATCATTTGTTGGATATGGGTGAATCTAAAGGAGTACTCTTGAGCAAGAGTCCAGTGGATTATAGCTGAGGGCGTCTAACACGTCTAAGTACTGGTTCAGCCCAGAACTTCCAGCGGATCCAAGTTAAACCCTAATCTGAATGACGACGGTTCCCGAACCATTCATGAACAATGACTTAGGAAAAACTCCTGAGTTCCAAAGTATCAATTTGTACGCGTACCTTACGTGAACCTCAGATTCGATGCTTTTGGCTGTGATTCAGATGCACGGTTTGCGAACCGTCCAAAGTGAATATTCTCTGGGATTTTCACTCGGGTTAAACTCTGACTCCTTATCTCTTAGTTGGACTTGGTTATCACGAAAATATCTTCTGTGGTCCATCTAACGATTCTCAATGTGTCAATAAGATAAAGATTATCTCTGGTCTGTTGGATATCTATCTTGAAGTGTTTATGAGCTAATAAAACACTTGGCAGATAAATGATAAAAGATTTCCAATTGAGATAAATCTAGGTTTCTTGGTTTGCAAGTTAGGGTTTCCTAAATTTGTGGAACAAGTAACTAGTTGTTTTATTCTAAATAAACCTATCTTGTTGAGTGCTATAAATAGAGGTGTCTAAGGACGAAAACCGCAAGCATCAAGCATACGTGAATATTCCTTTTGGAAGTCACTTCGGTGAATGCTTGTTGTGGTATAGTCATCCTCTATTAGGTAGCAGTTCCTCTTGGGATTTACTTATGACTAAAAAGACTTCTCTTGAGAGTTAGGAAGCACAGGTAGGAGATTGAGACCTTAGTGGTTGAAATCGGATTAACCTGTAATCTTGGTAACCTGATTACGTTCTTGTCTATTATACGGTCCTTTTCTTCTGATATAAGGCCATTCAAGAACTGATACGTTACATACAAGGTTGAAAGGAAGCAACGCACGGATGCACTCGTTGTTGTAAGACCTAGTTAGCTCCAGTTGTATAAGTTTCTTAAGTGATTCTTCGTGTACACCTGAGGTAGAGACAAGTTGGGCATAATTTATTCGGTTTACTTGTCATCCCCCACTTGTAAGTAGATTTTCGTATGACCTGGAGAAATCCGAAGGAAGTCACTTTGTGTATGTCAAACTGATAGAGGACAGTTCAAACATACAATTGATAATTGAGGTTGCAAAGCCGGAATTATTAACACAAGCCTTTAACAGCGGTTAAAGCAACTCCTAGGCATGTAAAGGACGTCAGCTAGGGAAATCAAGTGCGTGACGATCTGTGGGGGATCTAGAGACGTAAGGAGTGAGACAGTAGACAGTTCACTTGGAGGGTTGGAATTGGTCTCTGCTACATCCCAGACCGAAGTCTTATAGTAGGCTAGTGTTTCTAGACAGTTTGTACTGTGCGGTGTTCAATCTGGACGAGGTCCCGAGGTTTTTCTACAGGCTGTAGTTTCCTCGTTAAAAAATCTCAGGTGTCTTGTGTGCTTTACTTTCCGTATTATATTCTCTGATTATATAATTAAAGCAAACACAAGAAGTACGTTATTATAAACCTGATCGTTGTCCTCAATCCATCCATTGGATTTACCAAGACCCTGTCTTGTGTTGGACTGATCCTTGTGATCCAAACTCACGTTAACAAATCTGGATATTGATTTTTGAGATCGTCCAGATCTAACCATAAGTCTCACGAGCCCAAACGAAAAATTGGTTGTATTTCGGTACCCCTGCTTTTTCAATATCTTCAGTGGTCCATCTAACGAATCTCAATGAGTCAATAAGATAAAGATTATCTCTGGTCTGTTGGATTTCTATCTTGAAGTGTTTTTGAGCTAACAAAACACTTGGTAGATAAATGTTTAATGAAGTCCAATTGAGATAAATCCGTGTTTACTTGGTTTGCAAGTAAGGGTTTACCAAACTTGTGGGACAAGTAACTTTTGGGATAAATCCATGTTTACTTGGTCATTATGTGCTCTCCCCCCATCTGGAATTTGTGCCGCAGAAAAAAAGACTGGTTGCTTCTGCCACTCCTACAGAGATATTTTGACGTCTACGCTCATGATTCCTTCTCTTCGAAGTCTATCTTATGAATTGTGTCAGTTATGCTTCTCTTGAAACTACTCTCGGTCATATCTGCATGAATTATCGAATAGCAATCGCTGTATCTTGGGATGTCTCTACCTATTGTTATTGTGTATGCCTCTGCATCCTTGGGTTGTGTCTCGGCTGGAGGGGGGATTGGCAGGCTTAGTAAATGATCAAATTTCCCACCCGAGATGAAATGGTGAACTTGGTCCTCTACAGTGACGCAGTTCTCAGTCGATTTCTCATAGAATTTGTGAAACTGACAAAAATCTCGCGGGTTCCTAGTGTGTTGTGGTTGGATTCCCCTGCTCCTGGGATAGCGAATTGCGCTCCCCCATTCTGACTGTTCGATGCATTTTAGGGATGTAACGAGAGATACGCCTAGCTTCAGAAGCTTTCTGTTCCGAAATTAGGGAAATCCTGGTATTTGTGCTCCGAATTTTCGGTTTCCCTCATAACCCCTTCGTGAATTGTTTCCTTTGTAACTTCCTCGTGAGTCATTTCCCCTATTATCATTGTACTTTCAACTATCGATGTATCTCCCATCGCCGAATTTCCCTTCACTCCCATATCTTCCTTGATCGTTCTGTCTTTCTCACTTCGAAGAGTCCCCTACTAGGTTTGAAGATCGATCTCGCTCTTCTAAGGACATGTTGTTGATTGAGTGTACTTGTTTTGATATAACTTCTTTTCCCTAGGCTGCTTGTTCTTTAATTTCTTCCAATGCAATCCGCTCCCTCTGATACTTTCTTAAGTCTTGCAATGTCTCTACATTCTTGGAGAATAGTTTATCGTACAGGGGGTGGTCTTTATCCAGTGCGTTCAAGTATGCTCGCACTTTGTCCCTTTCCGAGGCCCCATTTCCAACCTCTACGCATTGAGCCGTCCACCTTTCGGTCAAGCTTTTGGTAGACTCCTTAGGTGCGACCTTGATGCTGAAAGTTTTTCCACTTCGGGATTGGATGAGTTGTTGTACAGAAAGTGCAGTAGAAAAACCCTCGAGTGGTTCCCAAAGGATGTAATCGAGCATGTCGGGAGGCCATCAAGCCAGGCCAGGGCTTCTCCTTTTAAGCTTGAGGAAAAGTACTTCCAAAGCACCTCGTATTTATCCTCCCATGCAAGAAATTGTCTTTGGTACCTTTTAATACGATGAGTTGCATCTCCCGCACCATCAAATATAGAATTAAAGACCGGCATGGTGCATTTGACCGGTATGGGCTTGTTTAGAAGCTCGAAACTTAAAGGGGAGCGATTCACTTCGTTGATTGCCTGTGTCAGCTTCACATTTAATTGGATGGACTCGGTTGTGGTGGAGTTCCGCTCACATAGCTTTGACCTCGTCCACTAGAACTTTCTGTAATACTTCAGCTTCAGCTCGTTTCCTCGCAAGCTTGTTTTCGTACACAAGACATATGTTGTTTCCCTAATAATGAATACTTGGCTGAGTCAGATGGCTCGATTCCCTGCTTCCTCGCTTGGTGGTATTTTGGGATGCTTCGGTATTACTTCTTGATACGGTGGGACGTTTTGAATGAGATATTTCATGATGAGAATGTCCCTTGATATCCCTTTTATAATTAGATGTTGATTTTTCGGCTGCCTTTTTATTCGCTTCCTGAAGTTGCTGCTTTAGTTTCCTAATTCTCCTCTTCCTCTTGATGTCTTTTTTCAACTGAGCGGCCCTCGCGACTTCTTCCTCGGCTGGCCTGCGTTCTTGAATTGTATTGGTTGGTATCTCATCGGCTTCCTCCTCCCCCTCAATATCGTGTATTTGGTGCTCTGGAAGCCCATCTACATTTGGTACCAAGTCCTCTACAAGTACCTCGTCCTCGTATATTCGTTCCCGATGCTGGCTGTGCAAGTTGCTACTTCTGGGGAAAGTCTTTTACTAGCCGACTGTCTCGTGTTTGGTCTCGAAGAGCCTGTTCCGTGCCTCGATGAGCCCACTCCTTGCTTCGGAAGCGGATTCGATCTCGAAGTCATGACGACAATCCCTGCAAAAAGCAACAAACCTGTGAGATCCAAGGCGGCTATTGCAGTGTACTATGGGTCTGACAGACGCCTAATAATTGTCACATAATCTGACGTGCGAGATTTTAGTGAGGTTCTGCTTTTACGCCCTGTTATCCTATAACTAACTTAATTTTTCTAGATCCGCTCTCCAAAGTGGAGATTTTAGCAAACCAATTCTGGAAAAGCACCTTTCAGAAACGAATGGTAAGACCTTCTGGACAAAAAAATACGATTATGACCTTAGGTTTATTTAAGTAATAATGAACTCCACACTGAATCGTGAGGGTATAAGCTGGAGATCATGACATAAAACCTTGCACCAAATAGCCTCTTTGTTTTTTGTTTTTTTTTTCTTCTAAAAAGCCTTTGGTAGATGAGGAAATCTTGTTTGAAAGGATTGTTTGATTTTAACTTGATTCATTCGACGTAGAAATTTCGAGCGCAGATTGTGCTTTCTTTCCGAGATTTTCTAGAAATTACGTGATATGCTTTATGGATCTTGATTAGATCTTTATGCCTCAAAGCTTAGATTCCTTGAAGAACATTAATTCATCATATGGTAATTTGCTCGAAATTCTTAAGCACCCTAAAGCTCAAAATCTTTAGGTACTCAAGGTGTTGGAGCTTGAAATTTTTAAACATAATAGAAAAACTTGATAAACCCTAAAAAAATTTTCCAAAAACCTTTAAAATGCAACAAAGCTCAGGCAAACCTAAGTTGTTTTAATCAGTCCATGTTTCTAGCGCCAAACTGTGTGTACAAAATCTGTTTAGGACTTTGTACTCCACATCCATAAGGAGAATCATCGAAACCACAGGATTATGTATGACTCAAGAACGAGAACACCATTCGAAAGGACTAATCGAACCTCACAAAGATACCACAACCATGGACAGTAAGATGAAGCTTGGAATTCATAAATATAAATGGTATAACTCTGATAATACATCATTAGACATTTACTTAAGCATCATGGAGGGAATACAAACCTAGACTCTTTCTCCCAATGAAACTCTAGACTTAACAAAAAATCCAACCCTTACAAATGAGATTGAAATCGCCTTATATAGACCTAGCCGAGTAGTGGATGACAACTAATAGGACAACATACTCAATCGTGGGTGTCAGGGATTGTCGAGTACGTCGGTGATCCTTCCGAGGTGGTTCAGAGAGTGCTACTTTTTTCTCGTCTTCTTCTTTCAGGACCTTCCTCTCTTCTTGGTTCTTTTTCCCTACTCGCTTCGAAGGGTAGCTGCCGAGATAATGTTCCGTGGTTATCTGGTGCTTCGTACTTCTCTTGATGTTATACTGCTTCCTCCTTCTGATGCTGACACGTGTCTTGCCAGTTTTATACCCCTACAACGTGGAAACGTCCTGAGCTTTTGGTTCTCTAATAAAACATTCTTAAGTAGCCTACAAACTTGGTGGGAAGCAATGAAATACACTGGCTCTCCTAGATTTGTATGGGCAAAAAAGTTACAGAATCTCAAATTTTTCATCAAGAGGTGGAGTTTAGAGCAATATGGGCAAGTTGTTACCAAGAAAACTGATCTAACAAGGAAAATAGACTCTCTTAATCTCAAAGAAGATCAAGGAAGCTTAAGTAACCCATGATGTGATGAGCCGACATCGAGGTGCCAAACGACTACGTCGATAAGAGCTCTTGGGAGTCATCAACTTATTATCCCCGGAGTACCTGTGATCCGTTGAGCGAGATACCATCTACACAGGACTCCCAGATCATTATGGATGACTTTCGTAGAAAAATTTAAACTAGAGCTTAAACAAATAAGAGTTGATGAGTATGGAAGAAGCATGGCAAGAGCCAAAACTAAGCATTTGAAGGTTGGCGTTCAAAATACAAAATACATGCACCCGATTGCTAATGAGAGAAGGAAAAGAAATATTGTGCACAAGTTAGTCATCAATGGGGAATATAATTTCAATCAACAACACATTAAATAAGAAATTTGTGACTATTTATTTTCTCTAATCAAGGAGCAACATGAATGGAGACCTCAATTAGAGTCAACTAATTTTATCAAAATTACCAGTGAAGAAAAAGAATGTATGGAAAGGCCATATTCAGTGAAGAAGAAATTTGGAACAACATTAAATATTGTGACTATAATAAATCACCAGGTCCAGATGGCCACACCTCTGAATTCTATAAGGCAGCATGGACAGTGAACAACGAAGACTTTATAGCTGTCATAAATGAATTCCATGAAGAAAAAAGGATTAATTGGAGATTAAACTGTTTTTCATCATCTTAATACCAAAGAAATAAGAATGCAACATGCCACAACACTTTATACCAATCATCCTTGTAAGCAACACCAACAAAATCATCACAAAGACAATGACAAACAGATTTAAAACAATAATACCTAAACTAATCTCAGAGCACCAGGGGGCTTTTCTTAAGGGCAAGTTAATTCATGATGGGGTGTTAATAGCAGGAGAACTTATTGATGCCAGACTTAAAAGTAGAGTGTCAAGGATATTGTACAAATTGGGCGAAATTCTAATTAGACAGGCAAAGGATTGGACCTTGAAAAGGCCATTGACATGCCAATTGGCACTGTGTGTACTCAATTCTGGAGGGTGCAGGCTTTAGAGTTAAATGGAGAAGCTGAATACAATGGACCCTCTCATAAGTACAATCACCAGTCCTTGTAAATGGCTCCTCCACAACAAAATTCAAACATTTTAAAAGTCTAAGGTAGGGATACTCATTTCCCCCAATTTATCTTCATACTGGTAGCTGAGATTTTCACAAAGTTAGAAGAGTTGAACAACTAAACATGATATCAGGGTTCCAGGTGGGAAGTGATCTGAAAGTAACGCATCTGCAATTTGCAGATGATACTTTAGTCTTCTTGGATGCAAGGGAAGAGAAAGTGGAAAATCTCCTTATGATCCTACAAGTTTATGAAGCAATTACAGGTCTCAAAGTAACATGACACATATACAAAGCAGATCTGGAAATACTTTATTGCAAAGCTATAGGCTACAATGAAACTATAAACCATTGTTGAAAGAACATTTAATATATTGGCTGGAGATCAAGGGTAAGAAGTTGGGGATAAAACGATGGCCTATAATACCAGCATCAATACTATGGGCAATTTGGAGGGGAAAAAGGCTTAGAAGAATAGAGGAAATCATCAATGAAACTAAGGCACTAGTATACAAATGGAGTTCCCTCCAAAACGGGTTATATACTACTCCCTTCGTTTCATTTATATATGCGGAATTTGTCATTTTCCTTGTTTAATGATAGGCGGATTCTAATATCTAGATGATTTTTGACCACTCATACCCTTATTAATAATATATCGGTAATTGTGTTAAGAATAAGACAGTAAAAAAAAATTAGAAAATTATGAATTCAAAGCAACTTTTTTAATCTAAGAGAATTGATCCATTCCGCCTATATATGTGAAACGGAGGGAGTATTAGATTTGGGGACTTAATACGCAACTTAGACTATTCTTGAGCACAATGTGACTCACTGAGATCTATTGTATTACAATCAAGGCAGTTGGGCCTTAGCTTGCTATTGTAACATCTATTTTACATCAATAATAAAATTTTAACCTTTTACCTAAAAAACAAAACAAAACAAAACCGTATCCATAACAGTTACACTCGTAAAGTCATTAGAAATTAGTAGTTGAGATATAAGTTCGAAAGTCAATTTATGAGCCCCGGCTACAATGTGAACGTGCCACATCGTGCAAAGTATGTGGCCCTTCTTCTCCTTGCGATACCTCAGTTTTTACAACTACCAAATACAAAAAACAATTTGGTCAAATTATCCCTTTTGAGTTCCTAATTTAAAACTGTCCTAATTTACTCGTTTCCTTTTTAATCGCATAAAAAAAATATTTTATTTATATTTTGGATTATAAAATCAATAATATTTTTTGATAATATTTTTATTTTTATTTTGGGTCAAGGACTCTGTCAACTCAGCACCACAATTTCTCCTTGCACTAAACACCGTACCATTTCTTTCTCATCAATCAAGGCTCATCTTCCCACATTTATAATGAATCCTTTCTATCCCAATGGCGTCATTACGTCCTTGTTAATGAGATGGAAGGTTTCTTTTTATAGTTCGCAAGTTAGGATGAGAACATCATTGTTGAATGCAAGATCCCCAACATTTTTGTATAGTAAGAGAACGGAACCAATGTTTTTTTATTCCTTGAAGTGTCTGAAATCGTCATCTTCAACCAACATTTGTTCTTCAATTTCTTCAATATCACTATGTGGTAAACTGTGTGAGTCGTCTTCATCCATTATATTATCTAAACTAACATTAAGATCCCACAATGGGATATTATCGCTTCCATCCATCAAACCTTTTCTTAATTGAGAACTTGAAAAACCTTACACGGGAGAATTCTGAGAATAAAAATGAAAAAGAAAAATCAGATTTTTTTAGAACTTGGTAAACCTTAATCGAGAATTTGTTTCGTAATCTTTTTTAGAACTTTTTTTTTTGAAGAAAGTTTGCTTTATTGATTATATAGGAGTAGTACAACCATGATTACAATCATACCAACTAAACCAAAAAACCACAACAAAAAAACCAGGCAACCAAATTGATACACTCCCATACAACATAAGTAGTTTCAAGGGTAGAATCCGTGAATCGATGAGACAGAAATAACACCATAATCCAAGCTTTGGCCGACTAGCATTGCTCCAACTGTGTCTAACCAACTACAACAAAGGAAGGCTAGGCGACCATCCACAAGAATGGTCTGAATTTGCTAAACGATTGATCTGATGGATCAGAGCGTTCTCACCCTTGTAAAAAGGGTAACCCCCAAAGAACAATCCATAAACCAAAGACCAAAGCATGAAATCAGCATACAGTTTCTGAATCCACCGTAGAGGACTCATACGATAAATCGAGTGAAGTCGAACACAGGATACGCAGCAAACAAGAAAACCGAAAAACCAAACATACCAAAACACTACCTTGATAAGTAAATAGTAACCACCTTCTTGATCCTCCAGGTCATGATGAAAAACTTGCAAGCAGAAGAGAACACAGCCTTCTTAGTCTCCTTCCGT
>JAJJMA010130113.1:26454-48408 GCA_023529015.1 Papaver nudicaule | reverse complement strand
GATTTCAGAGAGAAACCAAATCATCGAGTTTGATTTCGTGAAAATTTTATGAGTTGTGGATTAGGGTCTGGTTTTTAGGATTTTAGAGAGAAATTTTTATGAGTTCGTGAAAATTTTCGATGATTTGTGGTTGGGTTTTTCCTTTGAATCTACGGTTAACCTATTTGCCCCTCTTCTTTAACAATATTACAATAATGTCTGAACAAAAATAAAAGTAAAAAAACGGAAAAGGGTAGCTTGGTAATATCAGCGACGTACGGTGGAAACACCACTGTGCTTTATATTATAGATTGACACCAACATGTAATGTTTTCTTGTTTTAACTGTGTGGTGGTGGTCAAGACAACAACCCTTCATGTGTCTGTACAAGTACCAAGAAATGTTTGATTCTTTCTTGCTTCAACGTATTTCATCCCTCTGGTTAACTTCTGGACAAGATCGGAAACAAAACAATTAAAACACATACAAAGAAAATGTAGGTAAAGAACTGCAACTGTCATTGCTGATTCTCTTAAAAACACTTTCCAATTTCAGACCCGAAAATCGGTGGATAGATTGGGTTGACCGATGTAACCCGGCCCAACTACTCGGCCGAAAGGTTGATACAAATACAACGCTGCTTCTCCCAGACTGGACAGATACAGCAATACACCTCCACAGACCACCGCCGCCGCCTTCCTGCTCCTGGTGTGAATCCCGTCAATCTTCTCAATTTCATCCAAGGGGTTTGTAATATTACTCAAATTACTTGTAGGGGTTCTTTTAATTTTCTAAAATTAGCTTTAAATTTGTGTGAAAATTGGGTGGGTTTTATTGTGTAATTGAGCTCATCGATTGATTCCAGGTTTTGCTGTGGTTGTGTTGGTATCAGAATAAGAAGAAGAAGTTGCTGAATTGAAAGTAAGAGTTAACAATTTCGATCTCCCTATACCCAGGTTCACATTCACATAAAAGACCTAGTAATTTCTGGAAATAGATTTCTATTCCTAGGAGGAGGAATAGTTAGGGTTCTATTTTTACAAGTTTTTTACAGTTTCCATTCCTAGAATGACTAAAATCTATAAAAGGAGGGTACAGATGAGTGAATACCTGTAGAGGCCATAGGGAGAGAATAGTAGAAAGACACTAAACCTAGGGCTTGAAGGAAAACGTTGTAGAATTCTTACTCTAAAGCAATAAAGTTTAAGTTTTTATTGCCAATCTATTGTTTGTATATCATATTGGTGTCCAGAATTGTTCAAGCTATTCCTTTTGTTTGCAAAGGTAAGTTCCTGAGGTAGATTTCAAGGGAAAAAAAACCAAGTCAAAGATGTTTTTTCACATAGTGCTGGAAAGGAATATGCAACTGCATCCTCGCCATTTCGGCCCAAATCTACGTGATAAGTTGGTTGCAAAGCTTATGAAAGATGTGGAAGGCACTTGCAGGTTTTCATCTCATCTTAATTCATGGTCACACATTAACGTTCGCACGCACACATACGTAAATGCTTATTTTGTTTTCTCCTAATTGCAGTGGCCGTCACGGGTTTGTGGTTGCAATAACGGGGGTTGATAGTGTTGGGAAAGGCTTAATCCGTGACGGTACAGGATTCGTGACGTTCCCAGTCAAGTATCAATGTGTAGTTTTCAGACCTTTTAAAGGGGAGATACTTGAAGCTGCGGTTACCATGGTTAATAAGGTTTCTCCCTTTCTTCACAACTTTCGTTGTTTAGTTTTCAATTTTTACTCTCAAGATGCATCAATTTATACTTTATATATTTTGAGTACTTGCAGATGGGGTTTTTCGCTGAAGCTGGTCCTGTTCAAATATTTGTATCGAACCATGTAAGTATTTGGCTTAGGAAGTGATCTCTTCTTATGCATAGTATTGGGAAAGTGGCTTTGCTGAATGCTTTGGTGCATAATGGAATTGGCTTTTTTTTTTATGTTTGTAGTTGATACCAGATGATATGGAATTCCAGTCTGGAGATGTCCCAAATTATACAACTTCAGATGGATCCGTAAGTAACTCTCTGGATTTTTTTTTTTGTAGAAATATGATATGGTTGATAGGATTTTGCTCCAGTAACTGATGTTGGGATGGGCTTGCAGGTTAGAATTCAAAAGGATAGTGAAGTAAGGCTAAAGATTATTGGAACTCGAGTGGATGCTACAGAGATCGTATGTCCTCTGACTTTTGCTTTAGTTGTTGTCATTCGAATACAGGTTCATAGATGTTTGTTCAGGATTTTCGAACATCTGCATCTATGAACCTGGTTTCTTTAAACTACTCCTTTTTCTTATTCAAAACTTATCTGATACGTTTTGATATCTTATTTTGCAGTTCTGCATTGGTACCATAAAGGACGATTTCTTGGGTGTAATTAATGACCCAGGTGCCGATGCTTAATCCAACTACTGGTGAGAATAGTAATGCAATATGACATTGGTTGTACTTTTTGTTTCATATCTCGGCCACATCTTCTAACTTGTAATAATCATCCCAGGATTCATGAACCCTTTCCTGACCTGATCAGCGGCGCTAATTTGGAGTTTGTCTGCAAGAAAAGAGGGCAGAATTTGAAGATCCTGTGCAAAGTCCAGGGCTGCCTGCTTTACTTTTCTTTTGTCCTAGTTAGCATACGATGAAGATTCACATAGCTTCTGCGAGAATAGTGGTTCTAATTTCTTCTTGTTTTTCAAGGGATCTATATTATATGTAAACAAGAATAGTCGGACTTGGGACTGGTACAAAAAGTAGAAATTATGACTTGTTCATGCTTTTGGCTTCTAGGAACTTAACGATGGTAAAGGGCATACCTATAGCTTGAAGTTGCAGACCCTTAGGTGATTTTACTGTCTGGTGGTTAAGACAACCCTTTACTGGTCTCTACAAGAAATGTTTAGTTTCTTTCATCTCTCTTGCCTCTTGTATGCTTTTGAACGTATTTCTCCTCTCTAGTAAACTTGTATAGCAGAGTATCACCTGTAGATAGCTCCCCTGATTAATCGGCACCGTAAATACTTCGAAGGCGTACTTCATGGGTGTGAGAATGGCCGTCACACATGAGAAACCCTCACCCATGACGATCTACGCCCTCGAAGTGTTCCTGGTGCCAAGCCTAAGACCAAGATCCGTATATAAGCTTACAGTGACAACTTACAGTGTTCCGGTGAATATTTCCTGATCATCTGGATTGAAACAAGAGTCCCAAGTCCCAACCCAGAATCTCAATCCAGATGCTAAATGTAGTAGGATTTAAGGACTCCTACTACCTACCAGGCTACCACATTGATTACTTGAGCAAGTCTGGAAATGTATGAAAACTGGAAATGTAGATAGATGCTGTTATATAAGAATTGCAGCGGCAAGATAACCGGTACTCGAGCGAGCACGGACGACCACTAGTCTCTCTCAACCACTCAATTTTCCAACATCTTTGGTTGTATGGACGCATAACTTTCTGGCGGTTATCAACATGAAGGTGGCAGTTTCCTTTTCTATCCATCTCTAAAATCAGCATGACACTACACTACAAGCATTGTGATGCATTGAGCATGACTCGTTCAAATTACCATACCTCTTCCTTATTAACGGCACGGAAAATCAACAAGTAATAACAGTGTTAGGTGTGCAATTCCATTTGCAGATACTACATGAGAAAAAGGTACTACTATTGATTTACTCGCTGGGCGAGATTCCTTCCCTCGCTCAAAGGGTTCCTCCATAGTGTCTCTCACATCCATAGTAAACAGCCTTAGGCTATACTATATGTCTCTCTCTTCATCATAATCTTCTATTCAAAATTCAACAGTTTGACCTTGACCAACACTCTGCAGGTACTACTATTGATTTTCCAAAAAAAAAAAAAGGGTATTATTCTTGTTTGAATCACTTGATTGTAGTTGCTCCAATCCATCATCCATTTGAATCACTTGATTGAATATTGAGATAATAATCGATCGAGACAAGAAAATTTTTCATTAGGTGATAATTACAAGTCTGAGGTCTAAAAATATTCTACTGCCAGTGATATATGCTTCTTATGTAAACGTATACTCACTGTAGTAGACTTTAGTCATGTGTGGTATGGCTTGAATCGCTTGATGATGCACTTGGCACCAAAGACAACTGAGACGTATTATTTTTGTACTGCTCTCCAATTCTGTCTGTCTGTATTAGTTGACGTCAATGGCTGTGGCTCATGGCAAGATATTTGTGACTCTCCAAACAACTAGTGTATAAACACCAAACAAAAGAAAGCAAAGAAGAAGACGAATTGAAACTGGTTTTACACTATACTATCCCATTGAACAGATCATATTCGCTCTGCCTGTATTAATTGATGAGACATACTAACTTCTTGTATAGATAGGACCATATGGTGGTGCCCTCCTCAATGCTCCAACCCCCCTCTTTGCAACTTGATGCATATGCATGGTTTGTTTTTAGCGTATATTCAAATTAGAAGGGAAGACATATTGACCAATGTATGGTCAATGAAGGAAGGTTCAATGTTCTTGGGCATGATTTTGTACTATGGGTGGTCTAGGGGATCCCTATCAATAAGCGTACCATGTTAATTCATTGAAATTTTGGTGCATTATTGTGTGGTGTGTTTTAAGATGAAGAAAAAAGGAGATAGAGATTAATTGAGGCTTAAACGGACCTCAACCAAATAGTGTCGACATTTCAAAGACTTGACCTCATGAATTACCAAACCCCAGCTTACACGCAAACAACCATCAAACCGCTATGACAACATCTCTAGGTAATAGGTATATCTCTTATGGAATCAAGGGTCAATATTCAACACTCTAACAATCTTTGACAACTCAAACTTACCATATTTATGCAAAAAGCTATTTTCAGAAACATATATTTTTCTCCATCTTCTTAGGAAGTAATGACTTCATGATTTCTCTTCGCTTAGCTAATGATATAGTAATTAGCCTGTTTTACCCCTGTCACTTTCCAACTTCCCAATACAAAAGCTCCAAAACGCAAACCCTTTTCAGTAAATAACCATACTTATGTCCATTCTGCTCGCTCACTAACAAAGGAAATCGGTGTCATCGCTTTGTATATAAACACACAAACCTTTCTCCTCCTCTGCACACTCTAGGCCACAGCCTCTTTCTCTCTAAATACTTCTCTTCCTTTGATTCCTTTGTTTGTTTTCCTCTTCAATATGAAGATCTTTTCTTATAATTCGGGAGGAGTACTGTTGATACTGCTGGTACTGGTTCTTCAGTTTGTCCATTACCCAGTTCTGGTCTCTGCAGAGTGTACCTGCGAGCCAGAAGACGAAGGAGGTATCAACAAAAGCAAAGCACTTGTACTGAAAATCATATCCATTGCTGTCATTCTCTTTGCAAGTGCATTAGGAGTATGTCTTCCCATACTATGCCGAAAAGTCCCAGCTTTACATCCGGACAGTAATATTTTCTTCGTTATTAAATCGTTTGCGGCTGGTGTCATATTAGCTACGGGCTGCATTCATATACTACCTGATGCTTTTGAGAACTTGACTTCTCCTTGTTTGAAAGAGCACCCATGGGCTGATTTCCCGTTTACGGGTTTCGTTGTGATGATGTCTGCTCTGTTTACATTAATGGCTGATTCAATGGCAACCGGTTACTATAGGAGATCAGAGTTGAGGAAGAAACTCGGCAGCAATAGAGATGAAACAAGAGTTGGGGTGGTGAATAAGGAAATTGTTGGAGATGCTGAAAAGGAAGCAGGGCATGAATTAGAGGTTCATACACACGCAACGCACGGTCATGCACATGGATCTTCGCTTTCGTCTTCCGCCGATATGCTTCTGCGCCACAAAGTCATAACTCAGGTCAGAATTATTATCCCTTTCTTTTATTAGCATCTTTTCATCAGCAGTAAAATTTGTCAAACAGTTTGCAAATTTAGATTGGTTTGTGCCTAAATTTAGAATTGTGCGATGTTGCAGGTACTGGAATTGGGAATACTGGTGCACTCTGTCATAATAGGGATCGCAGTGGGTGTCTCTCAAAGTCCTTCCACAATCAGGCCTCTCGTCGGAGCGTTAACGTTCCACCAGTTTTTCGAAGGCATGGGACTTGGCGGATGCATAACACAAGCCCGGTTCACCACCAAATATATTGTCTGGATGTGTGTGTTTTTCGCCTTAACTACACCTGGTGGTATCGCCATTGGAATTGCAATCACTGATAGTTACAGCGAAACTAGTCCTACGGCTCTGATCGTGCAAGGGGTTATGAATGCAGCTGCAGCTGGGATCTTGATCTACATGTCACTGGTTGACCTTTTGGCACCTATCTTCATGGACTCTAAGCTTCAAGAGAATGGCAAGCTCCAAGTTTCATCTTATGTTGCAGTTCTTTTAGGTGCTGGTGCCATGTCTTTCATTGCCAAATGGGCTTAAACAAATATGCATGATTTTTATTTTATTTTATTGATAGCAATTTAGAGTCAAGTAGAGAATATAGTGATGTATAGAGGATAGTCCATAGACAGTCAACTGCAGATTGGAAGGAAATTTTCTAATGCTATCTAAGAATTTTTTTGTTATGTTCCTTTGAAATTCTAGTTACTGTTTTCTTTCTATAAAATTCTTGTAAGTAGTCCTTGGTGGTGGTGTCATTCAGAATCACCTGGAGCTAGTTACAAGGAAACTAGTCTTATGGTGTCCAATCTAGTACTAGATTGGACATCCACGTCTCCTAGTGGGTAGGAGGGGTTCTTATGGCTTTGCTAGATTAGAAAATAGAAATCAAAACAGTGAACCATTCAGCATTGGGATGGAAAAGGTAGAATAGATACTGAATCTCTGTGATATTCTGGGGAGCGTTGAACCGTTTTTCCTACTTTTTCAGCGCCGAATGATTCAGCATTTCAATCTTGCTACTACTTGAGCTACTGGCATCTGCTAGGAGAGAGAAGTAGTAGAAGTGGAAAAGACCACGCTTTTGCTGGATCTAGTATACTAGATTGGAACCATAAGGCCGGTTCCTATGGCAACCATCAAAACAAGCCTTTTGCAATCCAACGTGGCCTAGCAAACTCAAAATGGGACAGTGGGTATCGATGGAAAAAGCATCGACAGATGGAAATAGTATCGACGTCGATGGAATTTCCATCGACAATGCTTTTTCCATCGACCTCGATGGAATTTCCATCGACGATGGAATTTCTATCAAGGAGATTAGGGTCATCCAACGACCTATATTTCACGCCCAAATCCAACGTCGATGGTTTAACTTAGTTCGATATTTAAGAAATATGATGTTGTAAAAATTCTAAGAAATACGATGAATGTTTTCTTAGATATTCAACACCATCGACATAGGGGGGTCCTGGGGGGCGTAGCCCCCCAGGCTGGGGTCGACCAAGCCTGAGTGAAGACCAAGCTTGAGTTTATATAGGATTGGGGCGTAAAATAAAGGCCGTTGGATGACCATAATCTCCAACGATGGAAATTGTACCGACGATGGAAATTCCATCGAGGTCGACAGAATTTGTATCGTCGATGGAAATTCCATCAACGACACTATTTTCATACGGCATCGCAAAGTTGCAAATTTGCAACTTTGCAACGTCAAAACCCTTGTTTGCTAGGTCCATAGTGTGACAAAATAGCCAAAATTTTGGTTATAAGTGTCCCATAGGAAGGGGCCTAAGACTAAGCCTTATGGACCCTAGTCGTACAAGCAGCTACCTTCGTGGACCCTAAACTTCAAAACAAAAAAAAAAAACTCCTGTGAGCCTGCTGAGCCTGAGATCGACTAAGCAGGCAACACGATGACTCTGGATCGTAAGTAGATAATGCAGAATGGAGTTAAAAGTCCAAATTCCGAGCCATTGAATAAGCAAAAACTAGATGCAAAATTCCAACACTAGTAATAAATACACTAGTATGTATTTCTGGCAGAATCTAGAAATTTATTTTGTATAGCAGGAGGGAATGACTTTAGAATGTCGACATTTTTAAGTGTTGACCTTGGGAATCAATGAACACGAGTTGATGATCTATTCTTTGAAAAAAACGAGTTAAGGATCTTGAGTTACAATCCTAGGATGTCAACATGATATGAACATTGCCTTGTTTCATATTCAACTCTATCTAGCAATGTGCAGTACTAATCAAGTTTGAAATCATCAACAATAATTACATTTAATACTACTGTTGATGACATAAACCTCATTTTTTTAAACCACCTTTCTTGACTAATATAACCCTTGCCTATCACCTAAAGATAAAATACTACAAGGTGTTAATAGTCAAATCCCCTTCTTACATAGTTACTTGTATAAAAACTAAGGGAGCTAGATCAGTAGCACTTGCATTTTTCTTCCTAGATGAGCAATTATTGTCAACACCATGAATAAGCTGCTTCTTCTTCTTCAACCTTGTTCTTCGAAAGGGTTCAAAACCTTAGTCTTGGTTCTACTGTCATTCCTTGTTCTTGCGGTATCAAATGTCTCAGCAGAATGCACATGCGACCCGCCGGAAGATGGAAAGTTCAACAAGAAAGAAGCGCTGAAATACAAAATAGTTGCGTTTGTGTCGATCCTGGTTGCTGGTGCAATTGGAGTAGCGCTACCCGTGCTAGGCAAGAAGATTCCAGCTCTAAGACCCGAGAAAGACATATTCTTCGTGGTCAAAGCATTTGCGGCTGGTGTCATCTTAGCAACTGGATTTATCCATATACTTCCAGATGCATTCGACGATCTGACTTCGCCGTGTTTAAACGAGAATCCATGGGGGAATTTCCCGTTCACTGGGTTCATTGCAATGATGTCAGCCATATTGACGTTAATGGTTGATTCCTTAGCTACTGGGTACTATAGAAGATCAAACTTTAAGAAGACGCAAGGCGCGGTAATGGATAGGAATATCGTTGATGATGACAGTCGAGACCAGGAGGAACATGTTCATAACTATGCGACACATGCTCATTCACATGGGTTGACAGTGGAATCGTCGGATCAGGCTAACCCATCGCATGAACTTATGCGACATCGGATCATCTCACAGGTAAGAATATCAGTTTTCCGTTCATTGGTCGTTAAATAATTGGCTTCTGTTTTTTATACGTTTGATTCTTCTGTATATGAAAAAACAAACACAAAACGATGCGAAAAAACTTGAATTTTTACATTTAAAAACCATAAACCAAAGGAAAAGATCATCGAACGATCCAAAATAAAACGTTTTTTTTGTAGTTTTATATGCATTGAGTTTTGTACTATTCGCATGCAGCTAATGAGAAATTATATTTTTTATTACAAAGGGCCTTTAAATTGCTTTTTGAGACATGTCGACCATGAAGATTGTAGGAAGATCTGATTTTGAACGAGGGTGCATGATCTCTAAAATTATTAGTTGTATTGGAATGTTTGGAAATCTCTAATCTCGGGTAACTCTTTAACGATATCCAGCACTGGCGGATTTAGAGAGACCATTACCCACGATCTAGATTGCTCAGCCGTCTAAAAATAACTGTTAATGAATTGTTTATCGAGAATAAAAAATGTCAGATATTTATTCATTTATTATAGTCAGCGTAATACAGGGATGCATGACATGAGGCCGAACCTTGTCTACTTTCACATCTACACGAAAAATAGTTCGGACGATATCACCAAATCAACCAGCGATCTAATTCGCTCGGCCATCTAAAAATAATGAGTTGTTTATAGAAATAAAAATAATTGTTATGAGTTGTTTACAGAAAAAAAAAAAATCAAGATATGTTTTTTTCAATTTCTAAAAGGCAAAGTAATATAGGCGTACATGACTTGAGGTCGAATTTTGTCTACTTTCAAAACCTACACACAAAAAAAGAAAAGTTCAAATATTGGCCCCAAAAATAATGAAAGAAAGGGCCTGCACTTCATTTTGAGCCTAACGGATAGATTTATTTTTATGTTGAAATATGGATGTAGGTACTGGAACTTGGAATTGTGGTTCACTCTGTGATAATTGGGATAGCATTGGGTGCATCTGAAGACCCTTCCAGCATCAAGCCGCTTGTTGGAGCGCTAACTTTCCATCAGTTCTTCGAGGGCGTTGGACTTGGTGGATGCATAACTCAGGTACGAGCCAACAACAATGCAATGTCAAACAATATACATTGCCTCTCTCATCTATATATATATACCCATTGTTTGCATGCAATATGAATTTGGCTAATGGCATTATGTGTCGTGTGGTTTAAAATGTATTGACTTGTAGGCAAAATTCAAGAGCAGAGCCGTAGTGGTAATGATACTATTCTTCTCACTCACAACACCTATAGGGATCGGAATCGGCATCGGAATATCGAGTTCGTACGAGGAGAACAGTCCAACTGCTTTAATAACAGGAGGTGTTCTGAATGCTGCTGCTGCTGGGATCTTAATATACATGTCCCTGGTGGATCTACTAGCAGCTGATTTCATGAACCCTAGACTCCAGCAAAATGGTAAACTTCAGCTTTCAGCTTACTTATCCCTTCTCCTTGGGGCTACTTGCATGGCCATCATTGCTAAATGGGCTTGATATGATTGAGGTTACAATGGCCCAGTTAACCTTTTTCTTCTGTTCTTTTTTTTTTTTTTTTTTCTTTGGCTTGCTTTCTTCTTTTTCATGTGTTTGAAGAAAGATAGCTATTGGCTTTCAATTTTTTTGGAGTTCGTGGAATTCAATGTTGTCAATAAAGTTGTATATGTAAACTGTAAATTTGAATGATTTGTAATGCAGAGACCAAAAGGAATGAGGTGAAGAAGATTATGGTACATGCTAACTAATACATGTAAAACCAAGTTATACATTCTCAATTATATACAAGTGTGTGGTGTGTGGATTTTGCTTGTTTTATTTCGCTTCCAATGATTTTTAGCACTTAATCCTCAAAAGAATGGTATCAGTCACCCGTCTCTGGTATAATCGTGTTCCTCGGCGAATTCTTTAAATGGGCCTTGTATTGTCAGGCTGAAAAAAAAAATTTGGCAAAAATATGTAGATCAGTGAGACTCCATAGTACAATCACCAGTGTAATGCTCAAATGTTTTTACTGCTCCAGCATTTTACATTTCTCTCTAAATTGATCTGCAATGCTAACGATTGTTTGATTTCTGAACTTTCGAATTTTGGGCTCTAAGCCGCCTAGCCGCTAAGCTTCCACACTGTTTCCGGACGCAATTTCTTCCTTCTTTTTTCTTTTAGAAAGGCCAAACATTATGGCTCCGCAATCAGGTTCGAACCAACAAAATCAATCCTAGACGTCAAGTGACTCGACGCTGTAAAATTCTTGCAACCCTCTAGGAATGTAGTAACTAAACCCAAGCCCAACTACCTCAAATCAAAAATAAAATAATTTGTAGGAAAAATGAAAAAAATAAAGATATATTTTTGAATTTGCCAACGGTAACTCTCTCTCTTTTCAGACAAAACCAAAATATCTGTGTACCGTTGTTAATCTCATCATCAGCATTCATTTCTCACCCACTCTGTTCTCACTTCTCCCTCACTCCCAACATTTTGATTTCGAATTAGAAACTTATCCAATGAAGGAAGACAGGATAGTAGTCGAACGTGTAATAACAGTAGAGTATTTGCAGTCATCAATGGCTACAAATCTGCTCTGTAAGTTCCCAGATAACTCTGCTTTTGATTTTGATTACTCTCAGAGTGGGATTTGGTCTCCTTTACTCCATCGTGGCGGTGGCCCCATAAAGTTAAAGACTTCAATTTCAGTTGATTCATCATCTGATGACATGCGGAAGAAACTATTAGATGATGTTGAGGAAGAAGAAGAAGAAGAAAATCTGCTGAATGGAAAAGAAAACAGGATCAACATCTGTAGTAATGTGACAGGGAAGATGAAGAACAAGATTGGTGTGAAGATGATGAAAATGATGAAGAAGAAGATGAAGAGTAACAAGAGCTCATCGTCATCATTGGATCTGTCTATAACTCCCATGGCTAAAAAGGGTTTTACTCCTCGAAAGGTAATTCATACTTTTCAGAAATTTGGCTGAATAAGAAGAGAAATTAGGATTTGGCTAAATTAGAAGAGAGAAATTAGGATTCTTAGTTGATTACTTGCTTACATATTGCTTAGTTAAGTCTGTTTTTAAGTTATTGATGATGAGTTCAGTTGATTATTTTGGTTGGTTAATTGTGATTGAATTTCAGGGATGGGAGAAGGTGTTGAGGGCAGCATCAAAACAATTCAAGAAACAAAAGTGTTTACCAATATCTACTTTGCAGATGAAGCTGCCTAAATTTCTTAAGAACTAATGTGATGATGATGATGATGATAGATTATGTCTTACATTTGTTTAGTAGTAGTATAAATTCCACTTCTAATTCTATATTTGTTTTGCGAATTTCAGACTTTGTAGAGGGATCTATTGGGGTTCTTACTGTAGAATTATGTATGTAATGGTGGTGGTTGAATTGATGGTAATATGGGGTCTATTTGGAAGGTAACTTTAAGCAATTGGTTGTAGTTTTTTGATTTTTTTGTTTTTATGGTGCTTACTCCCCTGATTTTGGTCACAATTCTGGATTTTGGAGTTTTCACTGTGCTGCACACGCAATCTGGTAAAGTCCACTTCTCTCTTGTTTGTTACACCTTCTTCACCTCACTCACACGCTTTCAGTTTGTTTCAATTTTGCTAAAACTGGGAAGAAGAAGAAGAAAGCGTGTAGTTCAATTATCAATCTCTCAACTAAGAATTTATATATGGGGAAAATATGGTGTTTCCAACTCACACAACTCAACTGATCTGAAATCCCCCAGTTCAATTATTCTTATTATTCTTTCCATTTCAGTCATGTGAACGAACAATTACAGTGGGGATTCTTAACCAGCAGTGTTAACAAGTTAAACATCAACCTCATGCCAGCATAGCATTGAAACAACATTCATCGAACCATTCACACTCTTTAGCATTATAAATACCAGACCCATCAAGCTAAGGTTCATACTTTCATCATAATCCAAAAACCCTTCTCTCTCTCTCTACAGTATACTACAATTCAAAGAGTAAACTCAATGGCTTTCTCTAGAATCTCCATTCTTCTTTCTACTCTCATCCTTCTTATTGTGTTTCTCTTTGATCATCAAACTTCAACTTTCGTTAGGGCAGACGACGAATTAAGGGAAGTTTATGATGCTTGTAACCAGTGTGTCAAAGCGGGTAATCGGAGTGATGCCGGAGCTGATCCTGTTGGAATTGCCACCAATATTGGTGTTGATTGCGTAAAAACTAATTTACAAGGAAACAACTCTTCATCAGCCTCACAATTCGTAAATGGTGTCGCAGCTGAAAATCGGAGTGATGACAGAACTGATACTGTTGGAATTGCCACGATTGTTGTTGATTGCATAAAAACTCATCAGGTTGCTCAATTACAAGGAAATAACTCTTCTTCATCAGCCGATCGTAACCAAGATGAATTTGCTAGAGGTGAACGGGATCTGAAGAACAAGCCTCTTTTCCAAACAATCAATGTATGTATATATCTTGAAAAGACCCAAGTTGTGTTTATGAGAATGAAAAAAAATTGCACTTGATTTCCAACACTTTGTAAAAGCATAGTCGTTTTCTATTTCATTGCAGGAAACTGAGAGCACCGTGGAAGAACTACCTCACAACACGGCAGATCCTTCAAGCTTTCCAGACCAGGCAGCAGCACCACGGCACTTTCCTTGGTGGGCATGGCTCTTGATTGGCTGCGGAGCTTTAACGATCATTGTCACCCCGGTTGCTATTTGGTACAAGAACTACACACGGAGACCTGCCGCAGATCAGGGAGAAACAGCCGCAGATCAGGGAGAAACGAGTAGCTCCGACACCGAGGAAAGTTTCATCAACGTATTTGCCTCACCAGTTTAAAACAAGTAATTTTTTTTCCATTGATAGATCACAGGCAAGAGATTATGTAATCAATTTCTTTGATTATCTCGAATTCAATCTTAAGTTGATCAAACCAATTTTTTTTTTCCGTGCACAAAGTTTGTGACTGACAAATTCTAGCTTAGCTTATTTCAAAATCAAAAACAACAAAAATGTTTGCTGTAGAATCTCAATTTTTCATTTCAAATTTAACCATTGTTTTTAGCAATTTAATTCATGCCGCCACCTCAAGCATTTTTTTATCCCTCAAGATCATACTGTACCCATCAATTACCCGCACCTGGTTATCCCCATTTTTGAAGATTATCAGCAACTCAATTTTTAGTGTGGATTAATTTGCATTCATCTAACACTCGTTTTACCCCATCATCAACGAAACTGTTTCGTTGGATCGGAAGTTGATTTGGACAAAGAATACAAGTTTGAAATTGTGGCGACCAAAACAAGAGAAAAGACCCCTGTTCTCTCAGTTAATAAAAAGAGTAGATTCAGATAACTTTACTGTTACCCAACAAGACTCAAACTGGTTAAAGGTTGTCGTCTGTAAGGGTGCATCTCTAAGCCTTTGGATATTGAATCTTAAACTTTACAATCTCGAGATAAGATTTAGAAAATATTTTTTTCTAATTGATATTTTTTTATTTTCTGTTTTTTTTTAAATTTTATTATAAGTTGTTCCGTTTCCTCTATGACTAAAATCCAACTCGTTGCAAAACTATATTATTGTTTCTAGTCTTTCCTTAGCCTAGAAGATCGTTTCTTTTTTCTTAAGAATCAATCATTTTTGATGATCATAATAGCTTTGGAAGAACTATAATCATGCTTAAGCAATATCTCAACGTTTCAACTTGATATCCATTAATCAATAATTGTTATATGAGTACAATCAACTCAGTATACATAGTCAGCTTGTAAAACACAAGCACAACGTAATTATTCATGTCCACATAAAGAGTTAATGACAGCGAAATTTTGAGAGAAGTTGCAGCGAGAATTCCATTTTAGTTAGAGGTATGAACAATACATAAATTCCACTAATGGCAAGGGGCACGGGAACATGAGTGCTTATCGTAATCGTATGTATATTGTCTCAAAATATTTTAGTGGCTTGCCGTTTTGATTTAAAATTTATATATGAGTTGAATATGACAAGGTATTATTAAAAAAAAATTGACCTATGAATCACAAAGATTCTCTAAAATTCATCATTTTTTTGTCCTTATAGTTGACTCTCCATAAAATTCTCATAAAATGATTTGAATCTCTAGATTTCCAGAAAATCTCCTAAAGTCACCCAAATCAGAACTCTCTGAATATCATCAAATTCTCGTTTGATTACCCCCTGTTAATTTTTGTTTCTAGTTGTACGGTGTGTTTGGCTCGTTTCCATTAAGTATTTTTAAATAAAAAATTCCATTGCAAAACCTTTTGTTTTAACATTAAACTTTTCGTTTCCATTGCAACTTGGTTATGAATATTATAGCATGTTTGGATAAACATCCTCAGAAGTAACTTTTCGACTTCTAAAAGCAAAAATGTCAGAAGTTAATTTGGCAACACAATTTCAAAATGACTTATGGAAGCAGAAATGTTAACTTTTTCGGAAGCAAAACTTTTTTGTTTCTGACTTTTGCTTCTGGAGAAGCAGATGTCAGAAGTGTTTTTATATCCAAACAGACTATCTCACTATAATAAAACAAACCGTCTTTTTTCGTACGGACGGCAACCAAAAATTATTCAACGCGGAAATGACGTTAATGCCCCCGCATTTTCACCTACAATTTTATTCAACGACGAAATGACGCAAACACCCTCCATCTTTTCTCTTCTTCGTCAGGAGTTTGAAATCTGAATCGATCAGACTATCTCTTGCTTTTTCTTAAGAGCGAAGGACTAGTATACATATTATAGCAGTCAGCGGAGGTGATGTTACCTGACCAACTGTGCGAGGCGTCCACAAGCCAGGCGATATCATCTCCCGAAGAGGATGAGGAAGTAACAGGAGAATCCTTACCAGTAGAAGAGCCTATAGAAATACCGTCTCTAGACGAAATGGAGGAATTCGATATTGGAGACAATGAAGAGCGCTTGATCAAGATCAGCGCGTCGTTGGGGAAAGAAGAACGAGAAAAGATGATTGAGTTATTGAAGAGTTACAAGGATGTTTTTGCCTATACGTACAGTGAAATGTCGGGCCTAAACGAGGAGCTGGTCGCCCACTCCCTGGACATAATGCCACATGCTCGACCAGTGAAGCAAATAAGTCACACTTTCCATAAGGACGTTGCTTTGGCGATAAAGGAGGAAATTGAGTGGTTGATAGCGGCAAAATTCATTGAGCCTATAAAGAACGCGCCATGGTTGGCCAATATCGTGCCCGTAATGAAGAAGAACGGAAAAATACGTTGCTGCGTTGATTACAGAGATTTGAACAGGGCTGCCCCAAGGACGAGTTTCCGGTACCCAATGTGGACATGCTAGTAGACGCGACCAGTAATCACCAAATGTTCTCATTCATGGACGGCTATAGTGGTTACAATCAGATCAGGATGAGCGATATAGACGCGCACAAAAAAACATTCCAAACACCCTTCGGGTGCTTTTACTATGTGGTATGCCGTTTGGACTAAAAACCGCGGGGGCGACGTACCAATGAGCTATGGTGTCCATTTTTCACGATCTGATCCACAGGCAAGCCGAGGTGTACGTTGATGATATCGTAGTCAAATCTCAGAAGAAGGAAGATCACATAAGCCACTTGCGAATGGTGTTTGAGCGATGTAGACAATACAAGCTGAAGATGAACCCTTTAAAATGCGCTTTTGGAGTCACGTCTGGCAAATTCCTGGGGTTCGTGGTTACTAGTAGGGGAATACAGGTGGATCTAGGAAAGGCACAAGCGATACTCAGCATGGACAGACCCACCAACGTGCAGGAGCTACAAAGATTCCTCGGGAAGATATCTTATGTCTGAAGGTTCATACCGGGCCTAGCACAGATGATGGCAGCCTTTACCCCTCTCCTAAAGAAAGGATGCACGTTTCAGTCGGGACACACCCAACAAAGCGCTTTCGAAAACGTAAAGAGGTGTCTAACTTGCCCTCGAGTCATGCGACCACCAATACCTGGGAGCGCCTACACCTTTACCTAGCGTACACTTCGGAGGCTATAGGGGTGCTCCTCGCTCAAGATATAGGAAACGACCAGCTTTTCCCAATATATTACGTAAGTCGCGTTCTGAAGGACGCCGAGGTAAGATATCCGCGGATCGAGCAAGCTTGTTTGGCCCTAATCTATGCGGCCCAAAAACTGAGACCGTAATTGTTAGCACACCAAACGGTAGTGATTGCAGCGGCAAATCCTATGGTGTATTTGGCTGGGCGGCCGTATTTGACTGGTCGAACCGCGCGATGGTCCTTACAACTGTCAGAATTTGGACTCCACTACCAAAGACCTCATGGCACAAGAGGACAAGAAATTGCAGACCTCCTAACCGCGTTTCCAGGAAGCGACGAAGCCTGTATCAACGAGGATATTCCTGGGGAAGTGGCGGAACTCGGTGAAGAGGATGCTTCGGATATGTATTTTGACGGGTCGTCCTATGGATCGTATGGGGGAGCGGGAATAGTGTTTGAGACACCGCTGAAGGAATTGCTTTCGTTCGCCTTTAAGCTAGACTTTGCATGTAGTAACAATGGATCGTTCGAGGCTTTCCTAATAGGCCTAAAATTCTCCGAGCAGATGGAGCTCTCACGACTAGTAATCGGCCAAGCCGGAGGTGACTTCCACGTCAAGGAGAAGCGTTTGGCGCCTTACCGTGCAGCAGCACAGGAGCAAATAGCCAAGCTAACTTCGGTAGAATTGGGGCATACGGGAAGAGCCATAAACCGACATGTTGATGCTTTAGCAACACTAGCGGCAAAAATCAATTTCAATGGCAAAGAGGAAGGCTCAATCACGGTGCACAGACGAGAATTGTCTAGCACTTGGCTGCAAGAAATGAAATTCGAGGAAGAAAGTGACTGGAGAAGGGGAGTTATGAGAGAACTCGGCAAGCCCAAAGAGGAGAGGTCGATGCTATTTAAAAAGTTGAAATCCTTTGTGATCATCAAGGGGCAGCTCTATTACCGAATGGCTGGCGGGGCACTGGCATGATGCATAGGAAACAGAGAAGCGGAGAGACTCATGGCCAAGGTTCACCAGGAAACATACGGACACTTGGAGGTGATCCCCCTGTACAGAAGGTTACAAAGAAAGGGGTTCTACTGGCCCGAGATGGCAACGCAGGCCGCCGCACTACAAGGTAATTGTGCAGAATGCCAGTCACCGCCTCAACCGTCAGAAGTATGCGCGATCGAGGAACTATACTGGAGGCAGCCATATGTCAATTATTTAAGGAATGGTCTATTACCGGGCGATGAGACAGAGGCTCTCGTAATAACAAGAAAAGCAGCACGGTTTTTCATCATTGATGGAGTATTATATAGGAGGAGTTTCGACAATGAGGCGCTAAGATGTCTGAGCAAGGAGGAAGCGCAGATAGTAATGACCAAAGCTCATGAAATGGAGCACCAAGGGAAGCGCAAGCTATTCGAACAGATCCACGAAGGGGGATATTATTTGCCTACAATGGAGGCTGACACGGCTGAATTTGTCAAGAAATGCGATCTTGCCAATTTCACGAGAACGTAATACAAGCGCCACATAAAGATTTACACAGTGTAGCCCTTTCACAGCTGGGGCCTGGATCTGATCGGCCCCATAAACCCTTTGTCCTCAAGCCGGCACAAGTATATAATTACCGCCACGGAGTACTCAACTAAGTGGGTGGAAGCATCGCCTCTGCGAAATTATGAAGGGGAGACCATAGCCGCGTTCATCAAGGAATACATCATCTGTCGCTTTGGCGCGCCTATGATCATCTTCTCAGACAACGGTACCTCTTTTATCAATCAGAAGGTGGCAGATTTATTAGCCAACTACACCATAAAGCAGCATGGGTCTACTGAATACTACCCACAAGGAAATGGGCTAGCAGAATCTACCAATAAAACGCTACTGCGAACTCTGAGCAAGACTGTCCACGATCATCATAGAGGTTGGCACGAGCAACTCCCCCTGGCACAGCTCCACAGGGGCATCTCCTTATTCACTGGCGTACGGAGAAGATGCGATCCTACCGGCTGAGGTCGCAGTATCATCCGCTAGAGTGGCCATGACGAGTCATGTTGAGCCAGACGATGTGAACAGAATCGCTCATCTTGACGCACTAGCGGAGCGAAGGGCTAAGGCGGAATGTTTTGCCGAGACTTACAGGGCTACTAAGGCACGCTATTATAACAATAAGGTGATACCACGTAACTTTGAGGTCGGAGACATTGTGTTAAAAATTGCAAAACATGTACAGAGAAAGGCCAAAGCCGGAAAATTCGCAGCAAATTGGCGAGGACCTTATATCGTGAGGAAAGCCGCGGAAAGTGGTTATTATTAACTCAATCACATGAATGGTAAGGAGATTGACACCCCAATAAATGGCAAATGGATCAAATTGTATTACACTTGAACGAAAAAAAATTGGCGATGGTAACGATAAGGAGCACCTTAAAAGCGTGATCCCTCCCTTTTCCATTTTAATTATTATTATTATTAACCACAAGGGCACTGAAAACACTCAAGGAGCGCATTGAACACGCTGCCTCTCATAATATAAATCGATTTAACACAAGGGCACTGATAACACTGGTCGATTGGGCACTGAAAACCCTTAAGGAGCGCACTGAACACGCTGCCTCAGGAGCGCACTGAACACGCTGCCTCTCATAATACAAATCGATTTAACACAAGGGCACTGTTAACCCTGGTCGATTGGGCACTGAAAACACTTAAGGAGCGCACTGAACACGCTGCCTTTCCAATAAAAAATCGATTCAACACAAGGGAACTGATAACCCTGGTCGATTGGGCACTGAAAACCCTTAAGGAGCGCACTGAACACGCTGCCTCAGGAGCGCACTGAACACGCTGCCTTTCCAATGCACAAACTCAATCCAACACAAGGGCAGTGATAACTCTGTCAATTGGGCGCTGAGGCGCACTAAACATGCCACCTTGGAAAGACCCAAGTCAAAGTATAACATAGGCGCTTTCTTTTTAAAAAAGCGGCACCTCACATATCTGATAAACTATATATGTAGTAACATAAAAAGGGGCGTGATTGTCATTATATTAATAAATCTCGCTTCACATACTCGATAAAACTACAGAAAATGACACACCACATTTCAATAAAAGTGCATTTTCACAAGCCTGAGAAATCTCAAAATAAGAATATCAAACATTGGATGATTTGACCAGCTCCGCCTCACTTCCAGCAACGCGCTGCGCGATAAATTCGACAGAGTCCTTTGCATATTACACATAATCCGCTTCTTTCGCAAGTTGTTGAACAAGATCATTATAGCGACAACGCGCCTTACCTGCTAAATCGGATTTTGCGCCTGCACGACGGATCAAATTTATGGTTTCACAGTGATCACCGAGGGCAACGCGTATACTCTTACATCGTTGCTCATGCGCATGTAGTAAACTTTCCGTTTCGTGGAGAACGTCGCGTAAGAGTTTTGCCTCCTTCTCTCTATCTCAGCACGAGCCAAGGCACCGGGAATAGCATGAAGGGCCAACACCCATAAACCATCTGCAGAAGCCATCTTGCTAGTTGAAACTAAAATATGAAAATGAAACTATTTTATACTAGCAAATTCGATGCATTTATTACATGAAGAAGCCGCCCTAGGCATGTACGACACGTGTTTAAAGGAAAAGACGTTTCAATTCAGAAAATAGCCATACGACATCTACATAAAGCAAAGGACTAGACCAAGGGCATAACAACGCCTACAGCAAGGGCGTGCCTGGACCGTTCTAATTTACCATTAATGCCTCTAACAAACCGCTCAGCTTCAAGAAGGTTACTAAGGGCGGCGGTACGTCGACTATGAGTCTTGTCTATTTGTTGGCGAAGTACCACCTCGTTATTAGAGCCAAACTGGACACCAGGAGTAATCCCAGCAGCACACGCAGCTTCCCATTCAGCATGATGGTCGTTCCAAATCTGTTGAAGGGCCTCATAATCCTCTCGCCTATGAGTAACTAACAACTCTGTCTCCTCCTTGACCGATTCCAACCGACCAATCTCGCGCTCGAGATCCAGTGGAGTAGACACAGAAGGTGCCGAAGACAAGGTAATGAAATATCCGCCTAGATGAAAAGCCATCAAAGAAAATATCAAAAAGGAAAAGAGAAGAATAAGAGAAAAACGAAGGAAAGGGGGAAGGAAAGGATATATATATAACAAACAAAAAGAGACGACAACAAAACATATATATACGCTCTAAAAAATCTACATTTAAAATTTGCATTTATTATTACACGGATATCGAAAAGACACGAGTCACCTTACTAAAGGAACGCATTTTCTAGACGCTTCGATTTCGAAAAGTGCGAAACAATACATAAGCATGATCTAAAGATACATTTATTACACGAAGTGCGCGGGAGACATCATACATGCTCAAAGTGGAGAACAGCCGACGAACCCTACTATCCCGGAGGCGCTCCAACATGACTTCATCAGGCTCGTACCCAGACAACCTTATCCCCTCCGCTAAGGAATTTACCTCAGCAAATTCAAGACATGAGTCATCTGATAACTTCCTAAAATAAGCAAGGACCACCGGCATGACGAAGCTGGCCTTGCGGAGTGTGCGAATGTCGCTAGCAACTTCCTCGCGTGACGACGCCATCATATCCACCCAAAACTCTGCACACAAAAAAAAAAAAAAAAACAACAACACAAATGTAACCCCAGCTATATATATATACGGTTTAACAGTCATTAATTTAACATTAAAGCCTAACACAATAGGTCAATACCCATATCTCAAACCAAACGACATATAATGAAATCCTACCACTCAAAAAAAAAAGGAGGGTGGGGGGAGGAAGAAAAACAAGTCATCATCACAACCAAGACCTCAACAGGCCAAAAGAAATAAAAAACAAAAAA
>JAJJMA010130113.1:2149-26354 GCA_023529015.1 Papaver nudicaule | reverse complement strand
CGTCCAACTCTCTCTGTCTAGCCTCCAGCTCAAGACCAACTCGCTCAACGTCCTTTTCCACCAAAATCAACGCGTTAGTAGCAACACTAAACTCGGTGGTAATCCTTTATGCTCGGCCTTCTTGGTCTCAACCTCCGCCTCTAGCCGCGCCTTTTTCTTCGTCAGTTGATCAATTTGAGAAGATAGCTTCTAAGACCTATGATCATGCTTGGCTTTCACCCTTTTCATCAACTCTAGAAACCAAGCAATGTCAAGCCGCATAAGGTCTGTAGTAGAGAGAGTCCCTTCCCACTTTGCCATATTTTCCTTAGAGGGAGGATCCTGCCCCGCATCATAGAGACCGACCGCCACATCCAACAGATCGATAACCGTTTTAACTTGCGCTCCTACACTAAGATAAGATGCCATCTGCGCGGGAACGAGATGACCATGGCGCCTCAGGATTTTGGTATAAGTATCCACATGGATCGAAGGGACCCAAAACCCATGCACTAGCTCAACAGGAACTTTTTCAAAACCAATCTCCGAGCGCTCAAAAACGCGGTCGAACATAGGCAAGGCAGCAGAATTACGAGCTACACTGGCAGCGGGAGAACCCATCACCGGGGAAGCAGGAGGACGATTGACGATGTTATTATTCCTAGCAGGCAAAGAATTCCTCAAGCGCTTTCGGCTTCCTTGTTCACGCGCTTCACCATATCCGACTCCTGCAGGAGACTAGTTTAAATACAAAACAAGAATAACGGAGGGATAAAATTGGATAAGATAAAAACTCACTTGCTCAAAGGAAGCGCGGGATGCGCTTACTTCTGCGTCATTATCGCTTGCTCGATCGCTGAGAGAATCACCCCCAAACGAACCTAAAACAAAAATATATATGAGAGCAACGATAGTAAGTAGCCAAAGCACTAACTAAACTCGAAACTCATTCAAAATCGATATGCAAGAATGCAACAAACACTGGAGTATATATAGGATTTTACGAGCAAAAGGGGGAGGAATAAATGCAATCCACGTGTAAAATTAATACATACCTGGATCTGACAGCACGTGAGCAGAAGAGGACGGGCCCACGTGATGTACCCTCTCAGACATTGACGAACTGAAGATTTCAAAATGGCAGACGTTGAGTTCAAAGGATTAACCCCACCACGCCTAACAGAACAAACCAAAGGTTGTAAACGAGTTAACCTCATCACGTCAGCTGGCTTGGGGACCGGTACGCTGATTACGGCGCTCAAAATCCTCCACAAACCCAGGATTGCTCGAACGAGCGGAAGTCTGTGTGGACGAGGGACGTTTCCTCTTCGAGGAAGTTACCTGACGTGCATGTTTAGTACAAGACTTGTTAGAAGAGGAAGAAATGCACCGAAGAATGGGGACTACGCACGCTTCCCAATTTAACTTATCAATCAAAGACTTCTTACGCCACTCATGCTCGGTCATATTAAGCCACTCCTCCAAAGACCGCTTACGCGGCCCAGGATCATGAGAGCCGTCAGGCTACGCACAAGCAAAAGTTTAAGTAAATACAAGAATCGAAAAAAAAATGAGGGGGGTCCAAGCAAAAAATCAACATGCCAAGGGATGATCTCTCACCATAGAAGCTCCGCCCAATGTACCCCCAGGCGCTGAAGGAGACGGCTTAGGAACTCTGGCCAATTGTGATCGCCCATGTCCGCCAACAGCCTTTGAGGAGGAGAGGGGGACTTTCCTCCTTGATTTCTTCCCTACAACCACATCAGGGTCCAAGGGGAGAGAACCCCAGGCTGTCTCGTTAGAGTGTCGACCACGACCCTTGTTTCCGGGGACGAGTCTGAGCGGTCCTCTTATATTCTTATCAAGCACAAAACGACCAATATGATGCATATCAAAGAGCTCATCCTTGTCGGGCGCGGGGTAAACAACGGAGGCAGTGACCAGAAAGTTCATCACGCGCGTTAAAAGCTCTTCCCAATACTTGTACCAATTGGCAGAAACACAAAGCCCCCGAGTAGGGTCAGGATAACGAATCGTGAAGGGAGTAGGACGACAGGAAAGCGCACCTCCGTCAGAATAAACAAACCTATCATAACATGTGTCGATCGAGGCATTATCCAGAACGAGGGGACGCAGGGGAGGCGGAGGAACCCCCTGATCAAAGCCTGCTTGGCGGACTACGCGATCAAAGTTGTAAGCTTCGATAGAAAACGCGCCACCATAAAAGTCGGGCAGGTAACCAGACGTTACTGAAAGAACAAAATCCACCATAAAAGTCAGGCAGGTCATCAGGGTAAACATCACTAGGGAATGGGACAAACGCGCTTTGGAGAGCGATGCTTTTGTTAAATTGGTTGTGAGAAAATAGACCGTCTTTGCGCTCGGGAGCTGGAAAGACGTCAAAACCAGCATTTCCAGCGCCTCCTTGGTCTGGCGTGTTCTCTGGATTGACCTCGTTCTCGTGATCAAAAGCGATTTGATTAACTGGCAAAAGCTCATGATCACTCATTGCGGTGAAAGAAGAAGGGAAGGAAAGTTAGCTAGGAAATGATTAACTGGAGGAAGTGAAAACTAGGGGACTATTTATATAAGGAAGAAGCGAAAGTGGAGAAATGTAACCGCTCGCCATCTGGGCCACGATGTCGATTAAATGGCTGGGACATGTGCTACCACGTAAGCCACGATCTTGTAGGTCAAAGGGCAGTTATGGAGACGCATGGGGACTTTGGTATCCATGGGTGACGGTTGACCCGGCACGTTTGCCCGCCCAAGCCGTCAGGGGACTAATGTGGATACCCCGAGTTTAGTAGGGCCTAATGGGCCTAAGACATACTTATCTAGGCATATCCAAATGGGCATAGGTGAAGGATCTTGGAGATTTATGAGATAAGGAATGGCAATCATGTAAATAAATGGTTGAGAGGACACATGGCAACCTAAGGGCAAAAGGAGATCTCTATAAATAAGACTCCAAGGGGATCATTAGAGGGCTAATTTTGGAGATATTGGGTCATTTCCTAAGAGAAAGAGAGAGAAAGAGAGAGGAAGGGAATCACTACCTCTGTGACCCGGATCGGATCCATATATTACCCCATTCACACAAACATACAGGACGTGACACAATGATTTCCATGAGTAACCAGAATACCAGAAATATTCAGAACCAGAATCTTGCAACCCAAATCCAGAATCCATGACCAGGATGTTGAACATTAACAGTTCACAGTAACGGTAACATCCCACACATATACGGTTGAGTTTGGATCATTGAGGCTTGATCGACAACTCGATGTGAATTTTTTTAAACAATCTAATGAAAGTACGAAATCCTCCTCCAAAAGGAAAGGTGCTAAAAGTCCAAAGTTGATACCCATTATTTCATTCCACTAGGACACAAGCTCACCAAAAAAGTCGTCAGAGCATCTCCACCGTCTAGAAAATAACATACCAAAGTTGGGGTAAAACATCTTCTAAAGATCCTCACCAAACCTACATCATACAATCATCAAATCAGAAACAAACAATACAGTCAAAGTTACAGGAAAAGACACCTGATTCAAGATGTTAACCCTAGTTGGTGAACAGAGCACCCACCAGATGTAACAATCGCAGATTACACACTAGCCTTCATCCCTAGTTGATAAGCAAAGTATCCGCCGGCGAAGCTTGTCGTGAAGAAAGCACAAAATTGGTCCTTTGGACCAATTTTGTTAGTTTCTTTATCTATAAGACATCTAAACTTACAATATGTTTTATAAGACATCAAATAAAAAGATACTGTTTACATAGACAGATTCTAAAAAGATGCTTTACAATATTGTTTTTAAAGACATGTACAGTCAGCTTTATATAGGGATTTACCTAGAATGCCCTTAAACCAATACCTCACCACCACCACCATCTACCATTACAATATATAGCAAACGACCATCACCACCTCATTTCCAACCAGCACCACCACCACCGCCGCCACCTCCGTTACCAACTATAACTTCCGACCATCACCATCATTCGATTTCCAACCAATAACTCACCGCCACCACTATCTACCATTACAATATATTACAAACGACCATCACCACCTCATTTTCAACTAGCACCACCATCACCGCCGTCATCCACCGTTACCAACTATAACTTCCGACCACCACCACCACTCCATTTCCGACCACCACTACCACCACCATTTCCAACCAGCACCACCACCACTCACCGTTACCAACTATAACTTCCGACCACCACCAGCACCATCCACCACCAACTACACTGATAATACTCAGGTACCAGTGGTTACATCATTGATAAAGAAGAAGAAGAAGAAGAAGAAGAAGAAGAAGAAGAAGAAAAACATCATAAAACACTGATACAACCCAGGTACAAGTGGTGTCAACACTGATAGTACCCAGGTATCAGTGGTTACATCATTGGTTACATCATTGACAAAGCAAGAAGAATCCATCAAAAGCAACAACACTGATATAACTCAGGTATAGGTGTTGTAAACACTGATAATACCCAGGTACAAGTGGTGCCGATGCTAGAATTATGGTTAAAATCAATTTCCAACCAAAAATTAATCTAGGGCAAACAATTTCAGGTACAATTGCGGTCAACACTGATAATACCCAGGTACAAGTGGTGTCAATGCTAAAATTAGGGAAAAAATCAATTTCAAACCCAAAATTAAAATCTAGGGCAAACAATTAACAAATCAAGCAATTGATCGAATACTCCTACCTTTTTATTGAACATATATCGCTGGTGTTGGTAATGGTGATTGACAATTTCAATTGGAGGAAGAGATGACGGTGGTGGTGGTGATGGACATGATGACGGTGTTGGTGGTGGTGGACATGATGGCGGATTGTCAATCGGAGGAAGAGATTCCCGCTGATGTATATTTGGTGGTGGTGATTACGATGCTTCTGTTGGTTGTGTCGATGTTGTGCTGGTGGTGGAGTTGTTTGGTTTATGTTGGTGGTTGCCGCTGCTGTTGTTGGTGGTTGTTGTTGTCGGTGGTTGCTGCTGCTGTTGGGTTTTGTGGTTGTGGTGGAGATGGTGGTGCTGCTGTTTGTGTTGGTGGTGGAGATGGAGATCAAGTGAAATCAAAGATGTGATAGAGATGGGGATGGAGAAGTCGAGAGAAAGAGAACTGAGACGAGAGAAATCTGAGGTCGAGTTTTAGTTGTGAGTTTCTAAAATTATAGGGGTAATAATAGTCCAATTGAATATGACGTGTTCATTGTCTTTTAAAATAAATTGAAACTTTAGCAGCCTATTAGGACCTGGCAGCTCGCGGCCAGGTCCATATGATCAAATTTCTCTGAAGAAAGTGGTCACTGAAAATCACATTTATTTTATCACTCTTAAATAACAAACTAACAGATTAAATATTGATACAACCCCAAAATAACAACATGAAAAGTCATTCCTTTAGGATTAACTAGATCTGGACTCAAATTAAGAAAACAGTAATCATAACATAAATTTAAATCCGTGGCACCCCTAAAATCAAAGGAAAAATAGATCGTCGAGATTTGGTAGGAAAGATGTCGGTGCTAGAGCAGATAAAGCAGATGGAGACGCTTCGGCTTGAAATTTTTTCGAAATTGCTTTAAATCGAAACTCATACCTTCGGTTAACAGACAAAGATCTCAGAAACAAACCCCAAAAATGCCAAATCCAAACCATAATCAGTAGTTGAAAACAATATTAAAGGATTTCAACTATTGAACGTAAAAGAGGGATTTTGGTGGATTGATATACTCAGACCGGCCACAAATGAGCCGATCTGAGCAGACTCAGATGGCTAGGGAAAACATTTTTCTTTTCTTTCAATCCAGTCGGGATAGACTCAACGCGTATCTCCCGAAAGGGAATCTAATGGTCTGGGAGACCCTTGAAACATTGAGATCGTATGGGATATGAAGTGGATCCCATGTGGTGTGTCACATTAAAAATCTCGGGAGAAATGTTAGGATTTTTAGTTGGTGTAGAAATCATTTTTGATATCAATATTGCATTCATTGACGCCTATCTTAAACATCATTGCATCAATAATAATACTCCCTCCGTTCCAATTTACTTGAGGGATTTGGTTTTGATATACTTGCTTTACATTTGCTACAATTGATATTTTTTCACAATTTTTTTTAATAAAATCAATGCATTTGAGTTTGGAAATGTAACATAGAAGATATAATGCTTGGGCGTTGTTAAACAAATTGTGAAAAAATACCAATTTTAGCAAGTGTAAAGCAAGTGTATCAAAACCAAAACCCTCAAGTAAATTGGAACGGAGGTAATACTACTCATCTTTTAAAAGAAATAATACTGCTCCAGTACGTAACTGAGAGTGGAAATTCTATGTATACCGAAAAGGGGATTCCTCATAATATCCCAAGTGACATAACTATTTTTCACTTTTTAGGCCCCGTTGTACATCAGACATAATCATATGTTTCAGTCACAAAGAACTAACCATCGGATCATCTCACTAAATTTATCTCTAGATTTTTTGCGCTATGTGTATCATTACTAAATTTACCTGCCTAAATTTGGCCCCATTTGGGAGTATTTGGCCCCATGAAAAAATAATTCCGGCGGTTGTTATATAGCAAAATCGGAAAACCCCTTATAAAAGATGACTGTTTTACCCTTTCTCAATTAGTTGCTAATTACATGATTAGAGTCTAAACAAGATTAATTAGTCTTAACTCTCATATCAAAACAAGATTAAAAATTATCAAACATATCAACCATGAGAATCACCCAAGTTTTTTTAACCAAAATCTTGAATCTGAACAACGCAAAATCGGTCTATATATATGAAAACTTAAGCCGATTATTCTTGGGTTCTCGAACAATCGGTTCATATTATTACCAAAGTAAGCCGATTGTTGTTACTCTGCCCAGAAATTTAACCAAATCAATCGGTGTATCTATGCACATTTATTGGCCGATAGTTTTAAAATAATCGGTGTAAATTAGTGAACATAAAGGACGATTGTGTACACAGGAGATTCAAATAGTTGAGCATTCTCAATCGGTGTATCTGAAGACCATCATAGGACGATTATGTGTACACAGGAGATTCAAATACTTGAGCATTCTAAATCGGTGTATCTTAAAACCATCATCTAACGATTTGAAAATATGGATTTTTCTGGAAGTCAATAATCGTTTTTAGAAAGCAATATTATCGAACGATTGTATATTCTGACAATTTTTGGAGTAAAATTGCCAGACAATCGTTCGACATATACACAAACGTAAACCGATTAAGCCATATAAACTGACAGAAATCCAAGTACACAACCCACATTCATTCACATAAACTAGCAACCAAAGTTAGCATCCTACGCAAACATACCAAAGAAGTTTAAATTCGACACAACCAAAGTTAAAACAAGTTTTAAGGCGACATAACCAAATTCAAACAAGTGTTTTCAAACTATTATGAGTTTAACCACGACCACGACCTCTTCCACCACCGCGACCTCCACGAGCACTGGTACTAGCACCTCGAGTCTTTTTAGCTGGTGGTGCGTCTTGTGTAGCCTCACCACCACCACGACCTCTTCCACCACCACGACCTCTTCCACCACCACGACCTCTTCCACCACCACGACCTCGTTTAGGCCGTGGTTCTTGTGCATCCTCATGTGCAGCGCTTGTTGTGGCTTCATCCCTCCTTGTCTTGCGCTTTGCCCTCTCCGGTGGTGGTTCTTGAGATTGTCCAAAAAGATCTCCTCGTCTTTTATTCTCCAGGTTCAACAATTGGTCTAGAGCTTTCTTCAAGATCCTCTCACTCCTCTTATCTATACCACCTTTCACAAGCACTGTCTCGAACTCCATGATCATTTTGCCGACTCGAGGTCTCTGTTTTCAATCATACAACATACACTAAGTACATTTATATAATGATTAAAGTTAATAGGACACAAGCGAATACTTACATATACATCGACGGCTTCTTTTGGATCAGCAATCAACTTTCTATTATCAGGGCGTATGACATGAGGATGGGAAGTCCTCTTCAACCACTCCATATAATCAGAGTCGACCCAATCGTTCGGAGAGATAGGAGCATCAAGGCGAACCAAATGCTCAGCTCTGTTGTCCCAATCAGTGGATGAACAAGGAGGTGTGTGCACAATTACAATTGAACCCTCATAGGCCTGACTTTCGTCCCTATCCAAGTCACCCAATCCGAGCGTCTCTTCGATTGGTTCGTTTTGTACACCACCACATTGACGAGCCACTCTTGTCGGATTGTAGAAAACATATCCGGTGGGGTGAAACAGAGGTCCAAAGTAACTTTGTACGCGGCTACGAACAGATAGACCTTGTTCCCTCCTTTGAATATAAGGATCAAAGACAACTTTCTCGACGGGCAAGTTGTCCAATCGAGTCCTGATCTCAATCAAGGTTCGACGTTGTCCCGAGGGCTTCCCATTGTACATATATTTGCTTCCCAGATAGTGTTCCTCTTTCCAATCGGGGTTGGGCAGCGCCCTTTCGGCAAACTCAGGGAAGTGCAGATATATGAACGCCTACAAGTGAAGCATGGGAGTATAAGATACTAAGTATACTATAATCTTTGGATAACGACACATGAAGGTACATGGATTACCTGAAGTAAAGGCATACTGCCCCCAATTTGATCCTTCATCGCCCTAGAAGCCTTTCTCATCTCATTCAACAAGAATGCAAAACAAGCAGTGCCCCATGAGATCTCATTCAACCTATCCAAGTCAGCCAAAAACTGCACATAGGTGGCATTCACCCGAGAACCAGATGTGTCGGGGAATATGACACTTCCCAAGATGTAGAGAATGTACGCAGTGGCTGTCGCAGTGACCCGCTCGGGAGGCAACTTGCTCTCCTCATGTAGCCGCAGAGTCCCCATGAATTGGTCCCTCAGAGATTTCAATTGGAATGTCTTCGACCTTTGTTTTCCAGACCACATCTCTGTATTGGTCTTCTCCTTGTTCCAACCCAATTTGGCTTCGGTAAAAGCATAGATAAGATCCCAATGAATGTCCTTGGCGAAGGCGGAGTCGGTGGGGGCGCCTTCCACGTCCTTGAGGAAGTCCATGTCCTTGGTAAAGCCGATGCTCCTAACTGATTTGCCTTCAATACTTAGACCTGTAATCTCATGAGCATCATCCGGAGTGATGGTCATCTCGCCAAAATGGAAGTGCATAGAATCTGTCTCCGCATAATACCTCTCAAGAAAGGCAGAAACAAGTGGTTTGTCATATCCAATGGTAGAAGTACTGGCAATGGCAGGATACAACCCCGAGTTCTTGACGATCTCTACCACTTGAGGGGCTTCACCGCTAGCTAACCACCCCTCCAAAGCTTCAGGATCCTCAGGGCGTTCACCTACCCTTTCCAAGGGCCACATATCCATCTTTCCCGCCTCCGATTGGTGTTTGAGAAGACGTATTGCATCCTCGTGGTCCTACAAAATGTTGATATGTTTTGTTACATGAAATGAAGTTATGTTGGATGAATAAACGAAGGAAAATAGAACTAAATGAGATACTTACGATGGTTCTGTAGACGATATTGGCCCAACTACCCACATAGCCCCATAAGACGTCCATACCATCCAAAGGTGCACCTAGCTCGTCGTCGGGAAACATCTGCTCTTCGGTTGGCATGTAACTCCTCATTTGTTTCTTAGCCTTCTTTTCTTCAGCCCCCTGTGGTTGTTGTGCTGGTTGTTCAGGTTGTTCAGCTGCCTCCACGACAGTCAATTCTTCACCCGCTGGTTGTTGAACAGTTGTCCCTTCTTCTTGTGTCTCTTCACCTTGAACAGTTGGCCCTTCTTCTTGTGTCTCTTCACCTGCTTCTTCTTGTGGTTCTTCAACAGCTGTTGCTGTTGAATCGGAGATAGGTTGATCGACATCAAGCTGTCTAGCAACAGTATTTTTACGACTGGCCGCACTCAAAGGTGCACCACCCTCTCGACGGGGAGCCAATCTAACTTGTGTGGCGGTAGGATCTGCAACAGGATCCTGTCTCTTCTTCTTGACAACCTCTTTACCCTTAGCCTGTGGTGTGTTTGATTTCATGTTTTCCCTACAACACAAAACAAGAAAGAAATTAACAGTTACACAGACAAGAATCGGCTCACATAAAATCAAAGATAAACCGATTATAAACCCAAGGAAACAAAACGTTGGACATTTGTGAAAATATAAACCGATTATATATTCGTATTTATATCAATCGGCTTTATTAAGTGTTTACAAACAACGATTATGGAGTCACAGGAAAATCAAGATTTGTCTACTACATCAATCGGCTCAAAAAACCAACAATATAAAACGATTAAGAAAGGAAACAAATAAACGGTGAACATGTTTATGAACATTCAACGATTAATTTCTGCCTCAAACCAGTCGGTTTATTCACATGGAAACAAACAACGATTGAGGCTAAGAAACTTTGGGAGTTTTTTAGCCTGAAAATTTTTGTCAATCGGCGTACATAAGACAATATATATAACGAATAACAATTGATATCGGCTTACAAAAAACAAAAGATGCAACGATTATGGCATAATTCTTTCGTTGGTTATTCATGCGAAATGGTAACGATTGTGCCCTAGAATTCAAAAAGGCTAATTTCTAAATTTTAGAGGGAAAACTAATCGGTTTATGTTCAATGGAACATAGAACGATGGATAATAATCGTTTTCAAATAATACAAACGTACAACGATTTTTCTTCGTTGCAGTTTCAGAAGATGAACAGGTTGAATATCGGCTTACGAAAAACAAAAGATACAACGATTATGGCATAATTCTTTCGTTGGTTATTCATGCGAAATGGTAACGATTGTGCCCTAGAATTCGAAAAGGCTAATTTCTAAATTTTAGAGGGAAAACTAATCGGTTTATGTTCAATTGAACATAGAACGATGGATAATAATCGTTGTCAAATAATACAAACGTACAACGATTGTTCTTCGTTGCAGTTTCAGAAGATGAACAGGTTGAACAATCGTTACATAATTACACTAACATACAACGATTCTGGGTGACAGTTGCGAACTGTCGGGTTGAAAATCATCAAATTGGAGTGAAAAATCAACCAAATTTCAAATGCAATACCTCATTCTCGTCGGCAGGGTTGGGTTCTTCTTCTTCTGCTTCTCTTTAATAGCCTGTAATTCTTCTGCACTCGCTCTCTTCGTAATCGGGTTCGACGAGGAAATTTCGTAAACTTTTTCTATATTGATTCCTGGTTGTTTGAAGTCTCTAGGATTCGGTCCTTTGTTCTTCTTTCGTTCCATCGTGTTTTATAGAATTAATCGTAATTTTGTTTTTTTGGAAATCGTCGATTAGTTGACGATGTTTTGGTTTTGAAAAAAAATGAAAATGAAGTAGAAGAAAAGAGAGAATCGGTTTATGTTTTGGTTGAAATGAAATTTGGATTAAGATTTAGGTTTTAAGTAGAGAAATTACTGTGGGGCATTTGGGTATTTTTACCAATTTTTAGTTATCCCATAACCACCTCTAAAGGATTGGTATAAAATTCTATGGGGCCAAATACTCCACTATGGGGCCAGATTAAGCCAGGTAAATTTATTGAGGGATCTCGGTTGTCCGACTTATGCCCATCAACTTATAATTGCATTTGTTCTAGCGAGTTCTTGCGATTAGATAATTGTTGAGTATCGACACGCTCCCTTTGGTACAGACGAATTGGACCGGTTGAAGACATTATCATTTTCTGTTTTCTCCTAAGCATTAAAATAATTGTTATGTAGGATAAGCATGCATACTAATAACCATAAGAAAATATCATTCATTCCTTATCTTTTAAGGATATTTGAAATTAAGCATTAAAATAATTGTTATGTAGAATAAGCATGCATACTATTAACCACGAGAAGATATCATTCATTCCTTATCTTTTAAAGAGAGAAAAACAAAAGTTTTAATGAAAAAATCTGTATTTTGATACTAAAAGAGTAATTGATATCCAATATATTTGCTAAGTTTTTAGTGATTCCCATTTGGAAAGCTTATACCCTGAAATATCGCATCAGTTAATTAGGTACTAAATGAGTACCTAATATCTTCGAATATATGATAACATAAAATGGGGTTTAACTAGTTAGTGATTTTCATGTTCATTGTTTGATCTTCCTGGAAGGCTACATTTTTAGGTCCAATGTATATCAACTTTGTAGCAGTGTTAGTGATTAGTTTGATTCTTACATATCATCATGGACTGATACTGGTACAAGGTAGCAGGGACATGGATGTATTACCTGAAGAAGAGGAATTGGATTTACAGAGGCAACTCACTATCCTAAATAAACCTCCTAGCAAAACTATCCATGTATGTATTAATATGTGTTCTTCTTTTTGTTAAAATTTTGATTTTTATTTCAAAGATTACAATCTTTTAATAAAAAAATATTAAACAGGCAAAATTAAAGAAATCCCAGCAAAAAAAAAACACAAAAGTTTGAGGAGAAAAGTTGAGGGATTTTAATAATAGGGTGTTTGGATACACCTCTAGATGTCGTTTCTCGATTTCAAAAAGCAAAAAAGCTTGAAAATTATTTTGGCATCACAATTTCAGAATTATTTCAAAATTTAACTTTTCTTACTTCTCACTTCTGAGATTGACTTTTATGTTTCTAGTATCCAAACACACCTTATAAGCATTGTCGCTAGGGCCACTACAAGAAAAAGACCCAGTGACAACACTGAGAAACCGTTGTCAACATGTTACGACAACGGTTTCCTGTACGTTGTCTAGCTGCGTGTTGTCAAAGCCCCACTACTTCGACAACGGTTACTGACTATTGCGAGAAACGTTGTCATACATTGCCAGCAACAACGTTTACCTTCCATTGTGAGTTACAAAATGACAATAGTAACAAAACGTTGTTGAAATATTTATAGGTTTCAAAAAAAAATATTAAAAAATAAAAATAATAACAATATATGATTTTTTTTATTGATTTTAATGAAATAACTTCCTTTAAATCCAGAAACATTGATCACAAAATTCAATTTCAATTCACTTGTTCAACCTAACTGCCTAAGCACCGATACAAAGATCAAAATTCACTTCTTTGAGCCTAAGCACCGTTCTTATACGCTGCTTCTCCAAATTCCCATTACGCTTGCTGTGTTAGAGCTTGGTAGTTGTGCTGTTGGGTCCTTGGTGTTCCGATGTCAAAATATTGTCTCCCTTAACTTGGTATGGGATTCGCCGGAAGTACACTCTAATCGAGATTTGGCTCAAAATTACTTCACTTGGGATGGTCCTTGGTGATCTTTCAAAGTAAAAACACTGACTCCCCGCACAAAAGTATCAAATCTGGGTCATGAGCACTAAAAAACTGCAGACAATATCCTAGAACAAGTGACAAGAAAACGAATCTCAAATCATTACCTCCGTGTAACACTTGAGAATGTAGCAATTTTACCAACAATAACATTGAGTAATAATAGATGATCATGGAGTCCCAGAAGCTCAGATAATCTGGCATATAACTGCTGCAACACAGACAATATGTCAAATCAGAATTGAGGAGGTGAAACTTTACCTTGGAAGAGTGCATCGCTGGTCACCAACATCTCCACTAGCCTGGATCCTGGATCTTTCCTACCTAATCAAAGTATAAAACAAAATATCTAATGTCAACATAACGACTTTATCGAAACTTAAAGATCTTTACAGGTATAAAATCCAAGGTATAACTGCCTCTAAGAAATATACGTGTCTAAAGGAAGATCATTATTTAAAGATCTTTACAGGTATAAAATCCAACCTGATCATCACGACTTATACCGACGATATCCATTGCCGCTTTTGTCTTCATATATTCCTTTGCATTGCTCCTTCCCTCTAATTCATAAGTCTTACTCTGATTTAAGTAGTGGAAGTTGCTTGGATGGTCTAGCTTGTATCTCTCAGCAACCTAGATGTGTGAAGACATCATGTCAGATTATAGATGCAGTCAGTAACAGCCAAATTAACTTCCCAAGTACCTTTTACTAAGAATAATCATCATAAAGTATACCTTGCCAGATGCACATAACTGATAGAAGCAATGAAAATTCCTTTCAGGGTCTGCAATTTGTACTACACGAGACCGTTCCAATAAGTAGCTTCTAACTGCAGCACCTGATATCCTACCACTCACATCGAAATGAATCTCAACAAATTTGCCAAACCAACTGCAGATAACAAAGAGAATGCGTAAACAATGCATCCACAGATACAAGTACAAAATAAAACAGATGAATCAAGAAAATAAGTGATATGCAAACACCAAAAAGGTCCACAAAACCCCACCTCGAGTTATCATTCCTAACCGTTCTTGCATTACCAAATGCTTCCAGGAGCGGATTTAACTGGCATCAAACAATAGACACAAAGAACATATAAACCAACCAATATAATAAAAAGAAGTTGCAAAAACATAACCCTTAAACTCAAGTTTTTTAAGCAGAATCATTGCTCATAATTACTTCAAGGATTTGTTGTTCAACAGTACGATCATCCCCAGCAGCTCGACCACCAACATAAGTAAGGTACTGCATAAGCAGTTTTGTGGTTTCAGTCTTCCCTGCTCCACTTTCTCCACTAACTAAAATAGACTGGCTTCGACGTTCATTCATCATCGCCCTTTAAAATGAAACACAATGAATAACCACAACACCTCGTAGTCACAATAGACGGACGTAATATGAACATTCAGATTAACCTTTACACACCTATAAGATGCATCACCTATCGGCTATCGCGAAAACATGAGGGCTCAAAATCTCAAATAACAAGTAACATAAAACAGATAGTCTTTTGTCATGCCCAGTAGCTGCAACTCTCAAAACAGACTCTGCTGCACCTAATGTATTAGCCAAAGTAGCAATAATGGTATTTGCCGTGTCCTGAGAGATCTGCCATTCAAGCGGATCCACCGGAACCCTATAACAATTTGAAGCAGGACAAACAAAAAATTAACAAATTGCTCATCTAAATCAACCTAATTTTTCTCAGTACTGTAAGAATTATATCCCCATCCATCTTGGCTGTATCAGAAGCATGCATTTCAAGTTTTCAACACTCAAACCACTGCATTTTGGCAAAAAAACTAACTCACAATTGGGGGATACGAAACGATACAGACAAAGAAAAAAAACCTAATTTCTCTCATCATTTACCAACAATTGGAGCAAATTGACTGAAACCCACAAATAAAAACTATAAACTTCAACTGTATTACAAACCCTAATCTAACAAAGTTATATGAAATTGGGGAAAATCAACTAAAATCCCTAATTCAACAATACAGGCAACCAATAAACCCTAGTTCAACAAAATCACCATAAAAATTCAAACTTTCAAGACCCAATTACAAGTAAAACTCAAAATTCGACAACCCAAATGTATAAAAATTGAAATAAAGAGAGGCGGGTTAAGGGAATTACGTACGAGATACTGATAAGACGAAAGAACATGCCAAGAATAGCCAATGAACAGAGAAGAACAATGAATACATCAGAAATCAATGAGATACGGTTTTCCGATTTCACTCTTGTTGTTGCTGTTATAGTTCTTTCCTTCTCCTTCTTCTTCTTCCATCTCTCTCATCACAACGAAGATCTAATGAATTGAGAGCTTCCAAAGGCTTTGGTGCTGTTAGGACTTGGGAGAAAAACAATTTCTAGGCAAAGAGGAAGAGGGAGGCGTCAGATCTGGGGAAATTTGGGAAGCGGAAGTGAAGAGTGTTAACATTATAGGGTTTTCAGGAGTTTTGGATGTGCTAACGGATATCAAGATTTTGATGTATAGTAACAGAAACACCTACACGTGTAGATTAAAATAGAGGAAGATCAGTTTTGATAATCTTAACCGTTTATCTTGGAACCATGGAAACTTCTAAATACCTGTGATGTATGTGGGTTATCCTTTATTTTTTATTTTTTACTTTTTTTATTTTTTATTTTTTTTTTAATTTTTAACACTATCCTGATGAAAATTAATTTTTAACACTATCTTTATGAAACGAACAAGCATCTGACATTTGAGATTCACGAATCGGCGCATAACGAACAAGATCATTTGTGCTCTTCGCAGAAGATGTAATACCTACGGCCCGCTTGCGTTCTTCGCTGAATCAGTAACACCTAGGGCCCGCTTGAAAGAAAAAGAGATGACAACGTTTCTAACCGTTGTGAAAATGTGGGGATGACAACGTTTCTAAAGGTTGTGAAAAGAAATTACCTTTTAAATTCGTTGTTAGGAGACCATAGTATTGGACATTGGTTTTTCGGGTAAAGATCCAATCTTATAAGTGTCGAAAAATCCTCGTGAGGTCTTCGACACGCTCGTCGAAGATGTTCTAAGGTAAACCTTGTTAGTAGTAAACCGAGGAATCTGAATTCGGTTAGAACAACAAATTTTGCTTACTAAATATGACTCAAACTTCCATTGAATATGATATCGGGTAAAGAACCAATTTTTATAAGTTTCTAAAAATCCTCGTGAAGTCTTCGACGCATTCGCCAAAGATTTTCTAAAGTAAACCTTGTTAGTTGTACACCGAGGAATCTGAATCTGGTTAGAACATCAAATTTTGCTTACTAAATATGACTCAAACTTCAATTGAATATGATTTCGGGTGAATTACCAATCTTATAAGTCACCAAAATCCTCGTGAGGTCTTTGACATGCTCGCCGAAATTATTCTAAAGTAAACCTTGTCAGTAGTTCACTGAGGAATGTGAATTCGATTAGAACATTAAATTGTGATTACAAATTAAGACTCAAACATATTGCGTATGATTTCTGGTAAAGAAGCATTCTTATAACTCTCGAAAAATCCTCGTGTGGTCTTTGATGCGCTCGCAGAAGATGTTCTGAGGTAAACCTATTTAATAGTTCACCGAGGAATCTGAATTCGCTTAGAACATCAAATCCTGCTTACTAAAGAGGACTCAAACTTCAATTGAATATGTTATCGGGTGAAGAACCAAAACTATTATTGTTAGTTGTTGTTTAGACACACGTACAAACTATTATTCATAATCAAAACTGAATTAAGATTCACATCTATTCAGCGTGTATGAAGCTTTTGACAAAAGACTATGTAATTTTTTATGTGACTCATCTGACAACTCATCTTTTTTACTAGCTATGTTTTTAATCCTAATAACTTTCTCTTTTAGATTGTAAAATAAACTAGAATTTCCTTTTAAATGGTTAAAAGAAACAAAATTTGATTTAACAATACTCATTAACCGTTGTGAAAGAGAACAAATAACAACGTTTCTCAAAAAAACGTTGTCAAATATAACTGTTGTCGGAAGGCCATAGCATTCGACAACGTTTTTTGGGAGAAAACGTTGTCGAAGGCCCTCTTCTCTGCAACGTTTTGCAAAACGTTGTCATATATCCGTTGTCAATGCCCATTTTTCTTGTAGTGCCGGCGTCTAGGACTGTAGTGATATTGGGAGGACCTCAGTCTATCATAGGCACAAAGAGGGCCCCAAATACAAAACTACGCTAATATCTCAAGAGATTTAAATGCCACGAATAAACAATGTGTTTTTTTTGTCTTTTTTTTTTTTGCAAAGACTCTATGGGGTACCTACGACTGCATCGAATTCCATAAGCAACCTGCATTTGATCATCCTTTGCTAAAGAACCATCCAGTCAAGGTAATAAGATGTTTTATGTCTCTCATGCGCATTTTTCTTAGAATTGTGTGATAGTTTCAGTTAGAGAGTTTAGTCTGGTGATTGATTTCTTGTTCTTTTATAGGCAAGTCAAGAGGTTGTTTCTACAAGGTCTCAGTTGTTGGAGACATTAATGAATCAAGTTGGTGAGTGCCCAAAAGGGACCGTCCCAATTCGTCGGACAACTAGGGAAGATCTTATCAGAGTCAAGTCTTTATCATCAAATGCTGTTGTAGATAAGCAATATGTAAGTAGCTCTCTTAGCATTCAATCTTGGCACCATATTTGACCTAATATTTTTGGATTTTGCTTGGAAAACTGGTATTTTCAGAGAGCAGGTATTTCATATAGGGCAAAAGCAATAGGTGAATCAATTTATGGAGCAAGTGGAGTGTTTAACATTTGGAATCCTAAAATAGAGGGAGATCAATTTAGTTCGGCTGAGATCGCCGTTCAGTCTGGCTCGCCGGAGGAGCTCAATGTCATCAAATATGGATGGACTGTATGTATAAAATGACCACATCCTTCATATGTATAAAAAATTAATATAACCAATAATCAGTTTTATATACCTATTTTAAAAGTCACTTGAATTTAATTATAGAAATGTAAAGTTATGGAACGCAATATTAATGAACCGGACTTATCTTTATATTCCAGTTCATGATAAATTGAACAAGTTTTACCTAAATGTATCAGGTAAATCCAGAACTGTATGGTGATAATACGACTCGAAGTTTTGCATATTGGACGGTAAGCATGTAACATCCGATAACTTATGTACACGTTTATTATTTTTATTTTATTTTTCCTTTATTATTTTTATAATCTCACTAATTAAACATGGTTTTAACTTTCGATAAGGGTGATGGTGGTAAGAAGACAGGTTGTTATAATACTCTTTGCACCGGTTTTGTTCAAGTCCATGATAGATATACTCTTGATCTGCCTATTTATGACACATCGGTACTCTGTGGCAAACAAAGTATATTGAAGGCATCTATTTATGGGGATGTAAAGGTAATATATTTTACAAAAAAACTTGATATATATATATATATATATTTTAAATTTAAAACCTGCGATTATGATATAATTACGTTGTATGCCAATTGCTTTCGCAATACTTTAAGAACTTGAGCTTCGACGCCCAAATTTCTACTGAAGAAATAATTTTTCATGTATTTGAAATATATGTGTAGCCATAATTTTATTTTGGTTTCCAACTTCTACAAATCCCAAAATTATTTTTTTTTGCTTTTTTTTTGTTTTTTTTTTTTTTTGTAACATGTATGTTACGTTGCAGGATCCAAATTCAGGAAAATGGTATTTGACAATCCTTGACAACATTCAAATTGGATATTGGCCAACGAAGTTGTTCCCGGCATTTGCACCAGGCACTATGAGAAATGGGGGGATTACCAACACTCTGATTAGCAACATTTATAATTTTAGCAGCACAAATAGCATGCTGCAAATTTAGCAGCATACATAAAATGTTGTTTTAAATGGGAAGTGTTGCAAAGTTTAAGTGTAGAAATCATAATAACTCCTCATCACTTTGATATGTGTTGCAACACATCCAAATTGTGCTGCAAAATTTTGAAAACTACTATCTTCACCCCAAATTTTGATGCCACCAAAATCAACCCAATCTTTGCAACACATGGGCAGCACTAATTCAGCAATTGCAACACATCTATATTATTTTAGAAATTTTGGAAAAGCAAAAATGAATTTAATGATTTTAGGTAATTGTTTGGAACCATTTAAAAGAGCTAGAACCCTAGGATAACTTAAACCCCAGAACCATCTGATGGGAGAACCAGAATACGGGAACCACTTTAAAGTTTAGAACCAGAATGAATTAAAACTGCCTAGTCAGCTACCCCAATCTTGTCGAACCAGAACCATTTTAGGTTTGGAACCTATTCCTGCCTTAACCATTTCTCATTGCCATTTTCAGACACATTAAACTCAGTCGAGCCTCGAGCCTCAACGGCAGAACCGAAAAAAATTCAAATTTTTTTTCTTTCAATCTTCTTCTAAAACCCTCAACGGCAGAATCAAGACATGAAGGATCGATAGTTGAGAGGCTGATTTCTTTCGATCTTCTCTTTAAAACCCTTTGGGTTCGATTTCTTTCAACTGAACCCAAATTATAGAAACCCTGGAAAAATTGGTCCAATTTTTGTCGATTGAGAGGGTGACTTCGATTTCACAGGTTGGGTTTTGCTTTGTTGTTTCATTGATTTGATTATTTGTGGATTATTTGTGAATTTGTGTAATTAGGGTATTCATGGATGTTTGCTTTCACATGTAGCTTCAGAATGTCAATATATAAATCTTGGATGTTTGAAGACGATATATTTGGTGCAGTGTACAGAGCTGGTGTGAAATTTTTCATTGAATATGCAGCTGATAATGGTGTTGAGGAAAATCATTGTCCTTGCCCATGTAGGGTCTGTCGAAATAGGAAACATTTTGATTTTCAAGGAGTGAAGAAGCATTTGGAAACGAAAGGTGTCGACAAGACGTATACGACTTGGATTTGGCATGGGGAGAAGCAAACCAAGCAACCAGTTAACATTCCCAGGAGTATTCCGGTGGAGATAGACGATGCTGGTAATGAAGAGGAGCTAGTCAGAGAAAATGCTGGTTCTGCATTTCCGGATTTCAGCCCTTTTATTGATGCTGCATTTCCAATTGAAGGATGTGTTCAGATAGACGATGATGGTAATGAAGAGCCATGTGATCCTGACCCAGATGTGCAAAAGCGAAACGCAAAGTACAAAGAATTGGCTGACCAGAAACTGTATCCTACTTGTAAAGGCAATGTCAGTACACTTTCTGCGATTGTGGAGCTTCACAATATAAAGAAGCAGTTTGGAATATCCGGTAATTGTGTGAGCAGTTTATTGGAAATGATAAAAGGATGGCTACCGGAAGACAACACGTTGCCTGTGAAATATTCGGCAATGAAGTCGGTGATGAAAGATCTGGGGATGAACTATAGGGCTATTCACGCGTGTCCAAATCATTGCTTTTTGTATTATGATGTTCATGAACTGGAAACAAGTTGTCCTACTTGTAACGAACCGAGGTACAAGGTCAAACGATCAAAAGATGGGACAGTATTTCAGACGAAAGAACCTGCCCTGGTGCTGAGATACTTTGGTCTTGAAGAAAGATTTAGGAGATGGTTTAGTATACCTTGGATAGCAGCAGCAATGACATGGCATGATCAAGCAGAGGTTTCTCCTGAGAACATGCGTCATCCGATTGATTCGCCTCAGTGGGCTCTTGTGAAAAGGAAATTTCCAGACTTTGCACAGGAGGGCAGAAATGTGTGGCTTGGCGTTTCAACCGACGGGTTCAATCCTCATGGCAACATGAGTCTGAGCTGGAGTTGTTGGCCTGTGATGTTGGTAATGTATAATCTCCCTCCTTCATTGTGCATGAAATCTGAGTTTCAAATATTGTCTTTGTTGATTCCTGGGAGAAAGTCACCTTCTCAAGACTTCGATGTGTTTCTACCGCCACTAGTAGATGAACTGAAGGCATTTTGGGTGAAAGGGAGACAAGTCTTCGATGCACACAGAAAGGAACAATTTCTACTTAAAGCTTGCCTATTGTGGGGGATTCATGACTATCCAGCACAAGGTATTATGTCAGGATGTACTACTCATGGTTATTGTGGCTGTGTTGTTTGTGCCGACAAGACAAGAAGTGTTCATCTGCCTTACGGTAACAAGATTATCTATAATAATTATCGGCTATTCCTCAAGTCTGGTCACCCATTTAGAAGAAAGGGAGGGCTCTTGGGTCTAAAAACAGATGAGGCTGGACTTGCTCCGCTGCGACTGACCGGAGAGGAGTCTTTGGAGAAGTTAGCTCTTGTGAATTACCAACCTGGTAAGTTGGTAAAGAGGAGACAACTGAAGCGGAAGACACACGATCCCGTTAATGAAGATGAGGACGCAGTCACTGGTGCATTTTATAGGAAGTCTATATTGTGGAACCTTGAAGTCTATTCCATGCTTCGTATACGGCATTGTATTGATGTAATGCACACCGAAAAAAATGTAATGGAACACATCATGGAGGCAATCTTCGACAATGATGATAGCTCTAAGAGTGCATGGACTCACCGAGAACAGTTAGAGAAGTTGGGTCTCAGTTGTGGAGTGTGGGTTACTGGAGCTGATGGGAAACCAACACCAGCGTTTGCCTTGAGTAAAGCTGAAAGGACGAGTTTCTGCAAGATTCTTAAAGACATGAAATTTCCCAGTGGTTTTGTGTCGAACATTAGCAGCAATGTCAACATGGAGAAGCTGCGTATCACCAACTTGAAATCGCACGACAATCATGTCATTATGTGCTATTTGCTACCAATTTTAATTCAACATGCTTTTCCACAGCACAGAGATTTGCGAACCGCCCTTCACCAAATCAGCTTGTTTTTCAGAATTCTTTGCTCCAAAGTCATGTGTAGAGCTGATGTCCAAGATGCTAAATTCATGGTTGCAGAGGCAATGTGTGTGCTTGAGAAGTATTTTCCAGCTTCCTTTTTTGATATAAGTGTCCATCTAATGGTTCATCTGGCAGATGAAGCATTACAGTGTGGGCCTGTTAGGTATCATTGGATGTATCCTTTCGAAAGGTGAATTATTCCTTTTCGAAAGGTGATTATTTTGTATACTCAATCTAGTATTATACTGATATATACATGTGTGTACTGAAACAGGGCAATGAAGGAATGCAAGAACCAACCAAGCAATAAAAGATTCATTGAAGGATGTATTGCAAAGGGCCGTCTTATAGAAGAGGGAGTTAGGCATGCGATGGAGTGCATGCCAGAGGCAACCTCTGGAAATCACAAACAAACTTGGGAAGCCTTTTTAAATCCAGATTCTGATTTCAGTGATGTGGGTCCTATGATTATAGGTAACAAAGTGAAACTCAGCAGTGTACAGTTTGTACAAATACGTAGGTGGGTGCTCTTTAATCTGAACCCCACAGGTCTTGACGCCTATTACAGGTATGTATTAGCTTCATAGTATTAGTTTCTCAAATTTACTCTTGGCATCGACACAAAAACAGATTTCTGAACATATGTACTCTGTTATTGATGATTGTAGTGAGTTCTGCGACACCCTCATACCCATTTTAGATTCTTCTGGTAAAGAGGTTGCGGTTGAGGAGGTCGTAAAACAAACAAAATTCATTCCATGGTTGGTTGAAAAGGTACTGGCCTTTATGTATATTCATTTTGCGTAACTGCATTCTGTGGTTGTCACCAATTGATTAAACTCTTGGATTCTGACAAATTGAATGTTGTCGACTTCTTCATAGCTGCTGGAAGAGAAAAAAACTGCAGGCGTTTTGTGGCGATTGGCACAAGGTCCCGTTGGAGCAACCGAATTTTTGAAATATCGTATAAATGGTTGGGTGTTTTGTCCAAAGTCTCACGAGGAAAAGCGTATTACTCAAGATAGCGGTGTCTGCGCGGAGGCATACGCCACATTTAGGAGGAAAAACGATAAAGCTGCTGAAACTCGTTTGGAGAAATTTTACGGGGTAATCAACCAAATCCTAGAATTGAACTATACTGATTTTCGTGAGACTGTTTTCTACTGTGAGTGGGTGAAGGTAGAGACTACTGCAACCAGAATTTGTGACGAGTCGCATTTGGTCTTGGTTAAATTGAATAAGCTAAGGAGTTCTACCAAAGAGACTGACGAGCCTGTGATTCTTGCTGAAGAGGCAAAGCAAGTGTGGTACTCCAAAGATTTGAAAAGCAACGAGGATTGGATTGCTACACCTGTTCCTAAACGGCTGACGAAAGATGTAGACAATCTTGAGAAGCCCATAGACGGCAGCTATCAAAACGTGTTCGAGGTAGAACCTCATTTGCGTTGTTTGCTTGATGTTCATGGAAACAGGAGGCCTCCAAGAGTGGCGCCAAGAAGAAGACTTTGAATGTAATGTTTTTACCTGACTGAATGAAACTGTTACTGTTTTGTCAATGAACAAGTTTATAGGCTGTCCTTTGGTGCTGTTAGTAAATTTGTCGGGTGCTGTTAGTTCTGTTTTGTTTCTCCCTTCTGTCAGTGAACAAATTTGTTTGAAATGAATGAATGTTTTGTCTGCAACTTTAACTTAAATTTTTGACCGTATTTTGGCCGGTCCTATAATTTTGGCCGGTCCTATAATTTTGGCCGGATTTTCCATAAAGCTTCAAAGACTGTAAAATCAAAGACTTATCAATCATGACGTAAGCAAGGGCAACTTTTTTAATCTCCCTCCAAAAATCACTCAATTTCTCATCAGTTCTGAAAATCATTCATTGATTCCATCAAATTAAACTGCAAGTTTCCATTAACTGAATCATTCTTTGATTAAAACCCACTTTCAATCACACAAAAAAAAAAAAAAAACAGAAAAAACACAAAAAGAAACAAAGATCAAACTTAAAGATTAAAGATTAAACATTAATTA
>JAJJMA010130112.1:34490-45911 GCA_023529015.1 Papaver nudicaule | reverse complement strand
TTGATCTGTGGTATACCATCTGTTTCGGTCGGTCTATACTTCACCAACTGTAGTCAGTCTCATCACACTGTGTGCGCAGTTTTGGAATTGGTCCAAAAGCAAGTTTTGGAATTGCTATGTGCGCAGAATTGGAATTGGTCCAAAAGCAAGCTCCAATAAACAACACGACGACACAAGTTCTAAAGATGCTAAAAGACATACAGCACTACTATTCCCGGAGATGCTGAATCGAATGGGCTAGATCTAGCTAGTTATACATGAATGATTAATTTTTTTAGTGTTTTAAATTATAGATTTGGGGTTTCATTGTAGAATAATTTAGAGTTTGAAAGTTTTATTTTCCAAGATGTGTAATGAATTGTACTTTGTTATTTGATTATCAGATTTAATAAAATTTAAATTCTTTTATTCTCAATATCCGGATATTATATTATTTTCTGATTTCTTTTAGCAATTATGGATTACCAAATTATATTAGTGACCAAAAAGTTGTCATCGAAACTTCTTTTCATTGACCAAAATAATTGTCAATGAAAATAAGTATAGTGACAACAAAATTGTCTTTGAAATTTACTTTCAAGGTACAATAAGTTGTCATTGATACAACACTTAGTGGCAAACATTATAGCTTTGAGAGAGTAAAAGATTAGCCTCCAAAACATATTGTCATGGCAAAAAAAATTGTCACTGATTAAGTTATTTCTATGGCAAAACAAAAAAATGGTCATTGATTAAAAAACTCTTTAGAGACCGAAAAAACTAGTCTCTAAAATCCATTTTTTAAGGGCAATATTTTTGGTCATGGATAAATTCAATCAGAGACAAATTATTTTGTTTCAAATAGTTATTTTTCGTGACAAAGTACATCGACACTGAAGTTATGTTTTTTGAGACAAAAAAATTACTCACAAATCAAAGACATTTGACGACAATATTTTTTGTCATTAAAATTGTTTTTGCTGACAATTTTATTTTGTTGTTAAAAGACGTTATCATTGACAAAAATAAATTAGTCGTTAATAAATTTATCTCGCGACTATCTCCGATTTGGTCACAATAAACTTTCTAAGACGGGGTTTTTGAGACAACTTCGTGACCAAAAAAAAATTGTCTTAGAAAATATTTCGAGACAAAAAAAGGGGATTTCGCGACAATTTTTTTTGACACTAAAGGCCTGTTTTGTTGTAGTGATTCCATATATAAATTGAATCTATCCACCGTTCAATAAATCGCATCCAATGCTTTAAAAATTTTGTCTAAATGTTTGTCAAAATTGTTTGTTCACGGATCCGTTTCGTTATTGGTAAAATAATATTTTGCACACTTGCCATCACTTAACTCTACATTATCTGATACTTAACTAAATTTAAAATAACTAAAACGAATTAGGATTTTTATAGGGAGTGACTAAACAACTCAACCCATAAAACTTGAAAATCTCAATTAACTTTCCACGTATATATATTCCCTTGCCACGTTAAATTTTTAAAGGATTAGGAGATCTCTCATTATACATGGCCTAACAGTCCGAGTGAAAAAACACTCCTGAAACCGCACACTCACACAAAACACAAAGAACCTCTGAAAATTCCAAGCGGTGGAATCCACGCTTCCAAAACATGGGTCTCGGTTTTCGAGGAATCTAGACCTGGATCTCGGTTGAATTTTGACAGTGTCTTGCACCCACTAGGCTAGTCCTAGTGTCTTACCTAATCAAAGTTGAGTCAACATATTCGAAACGGGTTCTACAAAATTGGTTTTCTGGTATTGACCCCAAGTGTACCTGAAAACAGTGCTCCCTCTGTCCCTAATATATAGATGGAGAAGTTGAAATCTCCTTAATAAAGAAATTATATGGGTTCTATAAATATCTACGTTTTCTCCTGTTTTTACCCCTTTGTCCTATTTTCTATACAATTTTCCGTACATTATAAATAAGAGTATATATGTCTAAAAACATCTTGGAAATAGATATTTGTCTATTCAATTGGACAAGAAAATTTTGATATTCTGCCTTTATTAGAGGGACGGAGGGAGTAAAAAGAGAAGGATCCAATGGACTGTCGGGCCCACTCCAGGCCTGACCACATAGTACCGATATTGTCCCCAACTTAACCACCTTTGGGTCGGGTGTGGGGTTTTTATCATAAAAGGCCTCGTACTATGTTAGGAGATTCTACAACTTATTAGGCACCACCTAGAGCCTCCCTCATTCTACGTGGGACTAACCCTCATGACTTTGGTCGAGCCATTCCTTAACAATCTCTACGTTGGCGAGATCCAGAGCCATCTCACCAACCAACGATCGTCGTACGGCGAGTCTATGGTATACGATCATCATCCGTTGTTACTACCGTCGACATGGTCACAGTCATTATGCGCCCTTGAACCTTGGATGCCCCCTCGAGCTTTGCTTCACCTGAGTTAGATGGGATCAGGTCTAACTCCAATCAACAAGCCCTAGCCCTAGCTCCACCTTGCGCACCACTCCGTCCATAACCACTCGTTCTCTTAGTAGCCCTAGCTCTGATACCAATTGAAGGATCCAACGGATTGTCGGGCCCACTCCAGGCCCAACCACATAGTACCGATATTGTCCCCCAACTTAACCAATTTTGGGTCGGGTGTGGGGTTTTTATCTTAAAAGGCCTCGGTACTATGTTAGGAGATTCTACAACTTATTAGGTACCACCTAGAACCTCTCTCTCAATCTATGTGGGACTAACTCTCGTAACTTTGGTCGAGCCAATCCTTAACAAAAAGTAAAGTAATAAAAAAGAAAATACAATTAAGACTTTAAGATGCAATGTGAGATTATCAAAATATATACTCATTGTGAAAAAATTTCACATGTTTTCTCCCACGCCTATATACTAGTATCCCCTGGTTCACATGGTCTCCTCCCTATCCCAAAGTCCGACGTAGGTCCCACGAGGTTATTTGGGTCATCATTAATGAAATTTGTAGGGGCTTTTATTCTAATCTTGTGTTTAGGGTATTGATGATTTAGGTGTCTTTGATTCTCTTTGTTTTACTTGCTAGTTGCTAATGACAACCTAATGGTGGAGAAGATTTGAATTGGGGAGGTTAAATTTTTTTTGGCGGCATTGGCGGCCGTATACTGCCGAAGTTTTTGAGCGGTTTAGATCTTATCGAATTATCTTTTTTTTTCTAGTTTATGTTGTTGATGAATAGGCAATAGATATTATAACTACTAAACATGCATTTACATCTTAGTTAGACATTTTTTACCATGAATATTGAGAAGTAGATAGGTATGTTACAAAAAATGTAATTGGATGGACTAAATTGTAAAAATTCTTTGAAATTGGTGGACTAAAATAATTTAAGACAATAAAGTAGGAGAACTAGACTTAAATATATAACAATTGGGTGGGCTAAAAACAAATTAAAGGATAAAACAACGGGTGTAATAGTGATTTTGAAAATTTTGGGGGGAACATAATGAAGTTGGCAGGAGGAGGTGAATTTTTGTGAACTACTATTGTTACAAGTGATCTTGCATGCTGAAAGCTGAAACAATTGATTAAAAAAATAAATAGTTCCATGAGCTTAACAATAAGTCTAAGATGTCGGAATGCCATTGGGAGTCGACGAATTGTAAGAGGCAATTTAACTAATAAAACTCGTGGCATGCCTTTCAGAAGAAAACAAAAAGGTCTAAGATGTCGGAGGAAACCAAAGTCGGAGTTAATGGGGTTTTATTAATGGAGGCTTATAGGGTAATTGACAAACATGTGTTGTAATTAATAAGTAACTGTGAATCATTTGAAATTAATGGGGTTAATGGGTTTATGTCATTGGAACTTAATGAAATTGCTGCGAGAAAGAGACATTTTCTATTGATGTATCGGTACATGTTAGCAAGGTTTACAAAACTATCTTCAATGAACAGTGTAATTTACTACTCCCTCCGTTTCAATTATATAGGCGGAGGGACCAATTCTCTTAGATTAAGAAAACATTTTTGAATTCATAAATTCACATGTTTTTTCTTGTTTTGCCCTTTGTCTTATACATAACACAATTACCTATGCAGTATTAATAGGGGTATAACCTGTAAAAAATTGCCTTGATAATTGTACTCCGCCTATAATTTGAAACACACATTTCCGCCTATATAAAAGAAACGGAGGGAGTAATTTTTAAGGTCCTGCTAGCTAATTTTAATCAGTTAGAGTGTTCATATTTTGGATGGATATATCCCATTAGTTATTCTTCATCATTTAGTTGGCTAGAGGATTTATTCACGTCCTCTATCACATCTTCTGAAACTAGAAGATCTCGTAGAGGATGTCTATATAACTAGCTGCACCTAACCCTCACAATTACATAAAACTATTTCCTCCTATTTTATTTGGGCTTATGGTGATTAAATGGGAATTGTGGTGGTCAGAAAGTCGTCATTATTTTGCTTCTTACTATGACGAATTACAATTCACAATTAATCACCATCCGTTTTTTTTTTCTCTCCATCCGCGTCCCCTAAGTTAGTATCACCGTACATTGTGGTGCCCTTAACACCTTCCGTCGATGCAGTGTGTGGGGGTTTCAAAATTTGGGCGAAAATTTCCATTTTGATTTATTAATTGCCAGTGATTTGGGTATGTGTTTAATCCATTTATTTGATTGGAAAAATTTAGAAGTTTGCTATCTGATCTTGTTATTTGATTCTATGTTGTGCTTCCTAGATGCTAATGACAACCAAATTCTTCGTTATTCCTTGCCACTACAACACTGAATCAACTATTGAATTCTGTTTAAAAATCAGCAAAACACAAAACCAGCTCAAACAAGCCCATGCCAGGTTACTCAAAACCATAACACATCCAAATCATCAACTTTACAATCTTCTGGCACAGCAACTGAGATTACATTCCAAAAGTTTGTGTTATGCACGTAACCTGTTCGATCAAATACCTCAGTGTGAGAAAAATGAGTCTACGTGGACTTCTTTAATACGTGCACACACCCTTTCTGATGAATTTAGATGGGCTGTTCTTCTTTATGGGAGGATGCATGGGTTGGGTGTTTCAGCAAGTGGGTTTACGTTTTCGTCTGTGCTTAATGCTTGTGCAAGAATACCGGTTGTTCGAGAAGGTAAAATGATACATACGCGAGTTGTTGTGTCAGGGTTGGATGATAAGAAAGTGATTCAGACTACGTTGCTTGACATGTATGGGAAATGTGGTTTGATTGAAGATGCAAGGAGAGTGTTTGATGAGATGGGAGATAGAGATGTTGTTGCTTGGACTGCTATGGTGTCTGGGTACACTAAAATGGGTCTGATGAGGGAGGCACGTGCTTTGTTTGATGCTATGGAGGATAGAAATGTTGTGTCTTGGACATCGATGGTGGCTGGATATGCTAATTTGGGTGAGATTAATGAAGCGAAAGCGTTGTATGATCAGATGCCTGTGAGGAATTCTATTACGTGGATATCTATGATTGCTGGGTACGGTAAAGTTGGGAATGTTTTGGGTGCGGAAAAAGTTTTTGATGAAATAGTTGTCAAGGATGAAACTTGTTGGGGAGCTATGATTGCGTGTTATTCGCATAATGGGTATTTGAATGAAGCTATTGAAATGTATAAGAGGATGAAAGAGCTTGGTGTTACCGCTAACGAGGTGGCGATGGTTGGAGTGATATCAGCTTGTACTCAACTTGGAGATGTGGAGATGGCACATTCAATAGCGAGGCATGTTGTGGAAGGTAGTTGTGGTAAGTTTTCAACTCATACTTGTACACTTGAAATGGTGGCATCTTGAACTAGACATGGCCTTCAAACTGAGCTATCATTTCTTTCTGAACAATGCAGATCGAACTCTTATCCTGTCCAATGCTTTAATCCACATGTATGCTAAATGTGCAAGTATCGACCAAGCATTGCTAGAATTCAATAAAATGCGTGAGCGAGATGTGATCACTTATGGTGCCATAATCACAGCTCTTGCTGATCATGGGAAACCTCATGAAGCTCTGGAACTTTTCTCAAAGATGCAAAACGAAGGCATAAAACCAAATAAAGTTACTTTCTTAGGAGTCTTTAATGCGTGCAGCTATGCTGGACTCGTGGAACAAGCGTACAAGTATTTCAAGCTAATGACAACAACTTTCAAGATAAAACCATCAACAGAACATTTTGCTTGCATGGTCGATCTACTTGGCCGAGCCGGACAGCTAAATGAAGCTTACAAGCTTATATTAGAGAATGAAGGTGCAATTAGAGATGCTGGAGCTTGGGGTGCTCTATTAGGTGCTTGTGCGGTTCATGGTAATGTTGAACTGGGTGAATTATCAGCTCGACATTTGTTCGAAATTGAACCTGAGAATTCAGGGAATTATGTGCTTTTGGCAAATATTTACGCTTCTGTGCACAGATGGGATGACGCAGCTCGAGTTAGAACTATGTTGACTGAAAGGAGGATGAGCAAAACAGTAGGATATAGTTGGATTTCAAACGAAGAAGAAAATGGAGCAAGAATATTGTGATTCGTTGAACTGAATTCCCCAATGTATCTTTGTATAGCGTAAATACAGAAGCTTATTATCAGTGGTCAACGCCTTTCGTCTTGCTGCTGCTCTGGCACGCTTGAGTGGTGATACCCAATGCCTTCTGTCTGGTTTGCCTTATGTTTCTCCTTTATAAATCAAAATATTTAGCTAATATTCCGCGTTCCTGCAATTTGCAACTGTTATGCAGGAATGGACTTGTCTGATGAAACTCAATTACCTTAAGGCAGATGGGTTTATATCTTGAAAGGAAACGAGCAAATCACAAAAGAAACAAGTCGCTTCTCCTGCCGCATATTTAAACATGTAAGTTTCAAGCATCTTTCTCTTTTATTAGGTGCACTTTGATCCAAGTTAAGCTTAATTAGCACTTATCAATCACCAAAAAAAAAAAACCCAACCTTGAACCTTTTCGATCTGAAACTCAAACCCAATTTCAGAAGGAACAACAAAACACAGAAATGGATTGATATGAAGGTAAAATCAAGAAAAATTGACATTAAACATTGAATGCTATCACCAAATCTTTGGTTCCCTAGTGGGTTTGTTGGACGGCTAATTACGATTTCTATTGATATCTAGCTAGATCATCAGCTATTTTTTTCTCTCCTGTCAAAAAGGAAATCATACTATGTAGTCAACACACACTACAGGAAAAACCATCATCTACAACTCCACATACACAACTCTTAGGTAAATGTCGTAGAAGATCCCATGTTTGACAACTTTTTTCAAAGGATGAGTTGTGGTAAGTCTACACCACCAACTCTTAGAAGCAAAGAGTTGGATAGAGAAAACATACGACAACTCTTGAAGCAAAAAGGTTGGCATCAAAGCTTCTTTCACTTCATTAGTTTGGATTGCTTGTGTCTGGTTTCTTAGAAACTATGTAACAACCTTTATAGGAGTTGTTGAAGATAAAAAATTTGAAAATGAAAAATGAGGTCAAGGTGATTCGATCCTTGGTCTCCTGCATACAAGTCTACACCATCAACCATGAGCACACTACCGCAAACTTGTAAGGTTTGGGGTTCTTATTTAATATGAACGATTATGACTGTCTTTGACAACCTTTATAGGAGTTGTAAAAAAAAAATTGATGTTCAAAAATGAGGCTCAAGTGATTTGAACCTGAGCCTCCTGTGACTTGGTTACATCTGTCAACCACCCTTCCACTTTGACATGTCTGCTCATATTGTGATTTTTCTTATATATGTACAAAACAATTTCACTGAGCCTGAAAAAAAAAATTACAAATGCGCCATTGAGCCTGCAACATACAAGGCTTTCACATTTCAATTAATACTCACAATTCAAAAGACGAAGTTCGTGGTATTCCAGACATTTCATTCTGCGTAAGATACCTGCACCACTTTAGTCGCAATTCAAAGAAGCACATAGAGTAACAATCGATGATAACTTGTAAATTCGTATTTCAGTTTGAAATTCAAGTTCAGTCCTTGGACCTGCATTCAAACTCTCTTATAAAAAAAATAATTGAATGACAATCAAAAGAGAAATATCATTTGAGTTTAGATGAAGCCCGGCAAGAATCGGCAATGAAATTCGAAATGATAATAAATCCCATTTTCTCTCCTCCTTTATCCGGGCTTGAGACCGGCAATGAAATGATTTATCATTTGCAATGGCGGAGTTAAAAAAGGGTGTTCAGTCAGAACTAATAACATCTTAAAAAGAAACAAAACCGATGAATAATATTACTTAGCTGGCTCTCGTATCTTTGTTCTGTGTATGACTTTTGTGTACAAGCCCTGAGCCTCAACGTCTAATGGTGGGAGCCTCAATGCCTAAAAGGTTAACTTGACTTGACTGAGACATTCATTTGCTCAAAAACAAACTGCACACCTCAAATAAGAAGAAGCTAACATTCAAGACTGTCTTCTTGAGGAACTCCGAGGCTGTGACGATTGGGTTCTGATCGACTTCTAACACAGAAGCAACAAGGACTACAAACACTAACTCACTCCCACAACAACAACATTCCAATACTAAGAAAGTACCAACAAACACTAACTCACTCCCACAAGCGATGGTTGGATGTAACGTGTCTGTAAGCCCAAAAAATCACTATCCTGGTCATAAGCTGACCCCTGCAATGCCAGCATATTTTGCAAGTAACACTAAATTCGTCACCAAGAAGATGCACTAATTCAGGCATAAATAACTCTAAAATGTAGAAGATTTTACCAACTCACAAGCATTATCATCACTAGGCTTACTATGTCAGATCCTTTCTAGTCACCTGTGGGCCTGTGGCATATCAGATTTCTGGGAAACAAATAAACAAAACAATCTTCTTTGACTGTGGAAAAGACACCATGTACATCCAGTTCTTACACATCGGAACTGACACACCAGAACACATTCCAATACTAAGAAAGCACCAACTAACTCTAACTCACTCCCACAAAGCAATGGTTGGATGTATCGTGTCTGTAAGCCCAAAAAAATATTATCCTGGTCATACGCTGACCCCTGCAATGGCAGGCAATTTTGCAAGTAACACCAAAAAATATTATCCTGGTCAGCCAAATATGAATAGCGCTCAAAAGCAAACTGCACACCTTGACTTTGAGCTATAAGAAGAAGCTAACATTCAAGATTGTCTTATTGCGGAACTCCAAGGCTGTGATGATTGGGTTCCAATAGGCTTCTAACACGTAAGCAACAAGGACTACGAAACATGAGACTAAAACTGTCCTGCAGATATAAGTTTAAGTATAAACAAAAACTATGAAGGTCCCTAGATTGCAGTCAAAGTTGCCAAAAGAGTTATTCATACACCATCTACATCCAATTTTTATACGACAGAACTGACACACGTCACATTCAGTAATGCCCAACAATTTGATTGAGAGAAACAGGGGAACGTGTTGTTACCCATTCCCACAAAGCAAGTAAGCCCAAAAAATAATTATCCTGGTCATACGATACCCATGTAATGGCAGGCAATTTTGCAAGTAACACTAAATTCATCAACAAAAAGATTGTAACTTGTAAGCGAACCTTGGCCGCCTCCTGGATCAGCTGTCAATTTTGCCGTAACAGAAAAGGGGACGCTATGGGTAATCCTCAGATGGAAATCCTATCTCACTTGTCTCGTTAGTACCATTGCTGGAAACAACACCTGCAATCATATGCCCAATTTAAACATTCCATTAGTGATACTGTAATGCAAACATTATATTGAAGGGAGGAATGTAAATGTAATATATTGAACACAGATGAAAACTGATGAATTGCATGCTAGGACACAACCACTTAAGGTACACTAGAGATTGTACTGTTTAAATTAAGTTTTTCAGTTTCAAGTCTCCTTAAGCGCCCAACTAGCAAGTCACCTAATGCTGGAAGTAACCCATGTGATGAAAATGCTCCCCACCTGATTTACTTAATTAGCTATCAGATCCACAGCTAGTAGGGTACCATCACTGGCTCAACTAAAGCTAATCCCTTGCACGACATTTCTAACAAAGTTGGTGCCTAGTGCAGGTTCCAAGAGCTATTTACAATGTACCTTTCACTGCTTATAGAATGGGTCAGTGACCTTCTAACAAAGACATTTCTAACAAAGAGCTATAGGGGACTTTCTGGAGCAGGTAAAAACTGTCCGGCCGAAAGAATTATCGATCCAGAGATTTAACACAAGGAGGAAAGTAAAGAGCAGAACAAAGAGGATTAGGTAAAATCTCAAGACGAGTAAAACCATTAAGAATCAGCTGATTATCAGCTGTTTCTAGTAAAACCATGAACCTCAGGACGACTAAGTACCATTAATATCTCATATGAGCATATGTTTGATTAATCGATTCCTAAATAGAAACAATTTAAGATCAAAAACTTGTTCTTGATTGCTCTCATATATATAGCAAAAACCCCCAATTTCTGAAATCACCCAATCCCAAATTTCTGAAACCCTAGGTTCAAACAAAATACATCAATACCAATTTAAAGAATAACAAGATTGGAAATCGTACCTAATTTCTGAGGATTTGGAATTCTTTGATTTGATCAGGAAGGAGTAGTTAATGATGGCGGGAAGAATTCAGTGAATCGATTTTTCTTACAGTTAGGGGTGCCGGGTGCGTAACATCAAAGAGAAGAAAGCTAAAGAAAGAAATGGCTAGATCGATATGGTTTTTCTTTAGCCTAGTTGTGGTGGTTTGGTGTTGCTCTTGTAGAGAAAAAGAAGGAGGAGAATGGTGGTGGTTTCGATTGATTGTGGTGGTGTTGTTGTTGAAAAAGAAGGAGGAGAACAATGGAATAAGAGGATGAGGATGGGAGGAGAAAACGAAGAAGATGGAATAAGAGGATATCTGGTAGAGGAGAAAACGAAGAAAAGATAAGGTGAAATTTTTTTATTAAATGGACGGTTAGAGATTTAAATGGACGGTTATGATGGAAGATTCAAATGGACGGATATGATGGAAGATTCAAATGGACGGTTAAGATGGAAAATGTGCAGCGGATGTGTGCAACGGATATGTGCAACGGACATGTGCAACGGATATGTGCAACGGATAGATGGATTTGTGCAACGGATTTTGTTGTGCAACGGATATATCCGTTGCACATGAAAAATTGAAGTGTTGCACATGGCGGTTAGAAGTCACTCGGAGCTTCGATCTTGAAAGTTCGTATGTCGTTCTACCACATTCGAAGCTCAAATCGACACCTGAGCTCCAGATTTATCAATTTCCATGATGGATTCTGATAAATTTGAGGTTAGAAGTCACTCAGAACTTCGATCTTGATAGTTGGTATGTCGTTCTACCACATTTGAAGCTCGAATCGACACCTGAGCTCCAAATTTATCAATTTTCATGATGGATTCTGATAAATTTGAGGTTATAAGTCACTCGGAGC
>JAJJMA010130112.1:0-28800 GCA_023529015.1 Papaver nudicaule | reverse complement strand
GAACTCACTCGGACCTTCGAGGTTGATAGTTCGTATGTCGTTCTACCACATTTGAAGTTCGAATCCACACCTGAGATGCATATTCACTAGCTTCATGATGGATTCTGCTAAATTAGATGTTAGAACTCACTCGGACCTACAAGGTTGATAGTTCGTATGTCGTTGTACCACATTTGAAGTTCGAATCAACACCTGAGATGCATATTCACTAGCTTCATGATGGATTCTGCTAAATTAGAGGTTCGAACTCACTCGGACCTTCGAGGTTGATAGTTCGTATGTCGTTCTACCACATTTGAAGCTCGAATCAACACCTGAGCTCCTTATTTCCAGTTTCTATTATGGATTCTGCTAAATATGAGGTTAGAAGTCAGTCAGAGCTTCGATCTTGATAGTTCATATGTCGTTCAACCATATTTGAAGCTCGAATCGACACCTAAGCTTCATATTTACTTGCCTCTGTGATGGATTCTGATAAATTAGAGGTTAGAACTCACTCGGAGCTTCAAGATTGAGAGTTCGTATGTCGTTCTAATATATTTGACCCTCGAATCGACACCTGAGCTCCTTATTTCAAGTTTCCATGATGGATTCTGATAAATTTGAGGTTAGAACTCACTCGGAGCTTCGAGGTTGATAGTTCGTATGTCGTTCTACCATATTCGTAGCTCGAATCCACACCTGAGCTCCTTATTTCCAGTTTTCTATTATGGATTCTGCTAAATATGAGGTTAGAAGTCAGTCAGAGCTTCGAGTTTGATAGTTCGTATGTCGTTCTACCACAATTGAAGCTCGAATCGACACCTAAGCTCCATATTTATTAGTTTCCATGATGGAGGTTGCTAAATTTGAAGTTAGAAGTCACTCAAAGCTTCAAGGCTGATAGTTCGTATGTCTTTCTAAGGCCGCTTCCTATGGGACACCAATAACACAAATTAAGGGTGTTTTTTCACATTATGGACCTAGCCAACACCAGAAATACGATGAATGTGTTGGAATATTTTCAACACCAGAACATAGGGGGTCCTGGGGGCGTAGCCCCCCAGGCTGTGGTCGACCAATGATATTTTGAATTAGGTTGAATCGACACCTGAGTTTCATATTTACCAGTTTCCTAATGATATTTTGCTTAATAACGTCTTCTAATAAGTCAAATACTTCATCGACGCACCAAATCGATAGGTATCGTTCACACTAAACCAATGAATGTTCGCTAGATTATCACTAATTATTTATCTCCTAAGTCGGATTCTTTGTCGGATCGAAGGTTGATGCGAAATAACCGAATATACGAGCTTGAGAAAGCACACAATCCGTATGACTATCTATACAGATTCTCCACCGTTCATCAAATCTCTAGAATCAATACCAGCCGCCAGATCTTAGTCTTGATCCGTATGAGGACTCCAAATAAATTCTCCGCCGTCCATCTTGGTATGAGGACTCTAAACTAATTTCGACCGTCTATATCAATCTTGTCCGTACGAACACTACAAAGAGATTCTCTACCGTTAAGATTTCCCCTTCCTAATCCAACCGTTCATCAATCCCTTAAAAACACCCCAAACCTAAAAACCCGTTCATTTCTCTTCATCCTTTCTCTTTCTTCTTCTGTTTCCGCGGCTACCATTTTCTTTCTCCTTCACAGAGAAGATTTTACGGCTACTTCTCAGATACATAGCAAATCATCGGATCTAATGAATGGTTATTCAACTAGTAGATATGTGGATTTGCTATCTTAACTGAGATGTAACCAAATCGTTATTCAGTAGATCTAAGTCATACCAAACCTCATCTCCCAAAACCAAATTAGGGTGTTTCCACTGAGAAAACAAGCTAAGATTCAAGTTCTAATGCTACCATCTGCAATATATAATCATGATGCGTTAAAAACCAAAAGTAAATCCTCCAATCCCTGTTTATGTATCATTTTTATTTATTTTTGGAAGTTTAAATCGGCTGTGTTGATTATGATGATTTTTTTTGAGGTTTTAATCAATTTTTTCGATTATGATGCTAGTTTGCTACTGCGACAAGAGAACTTGGAAAGATGGTTTCACCGGAGTTGAAGTTAGGGTTACTACATCTACACTCTAAATGTTCTTAGTAAACAAAAATCCAACTCTTACCTGTTTGTATTTTGGTCTAGATCTAAATTAGGGGTTTCATTGGTTTGTTTTTGGATGTGCAGGTGAAATGGGAAGGATGATTTGAGAAATGGTTTTTGTAGTACAGATGTAAGCATCATGGTGTCACAATTTGTGTTGTTATTCTTCATGATACTTGATTTAATGAGGTATAATTCTTGCACTTCTAACTGTTTGTGAAATTGCTTCAAAGGAATATTTCAGTAATTTTTAAAACCCAGGCTTCAATTTGGTTAAGGATGGGAAATTATGAAGACCCATGTTCTGGTTATGGTAATTTTGAGTGTTTGATTTTTGTGTATGCAGGGGACTGTTTTTCAATGACGGAAAGAGATCGACTTGATCTTCGTGGTCTTCTTCCTCCTAATGTTATGACTTCTCAACAACAAATTGAGAGATTCATTCAGTTGAAGACTCTACTAGACCTCCTGTAAGGGTATTGTAATTTGGCTGTTGGTTGTGAGCTTTGATGGAGATGAAGTCTGGGTGCATAGTTTTAGTGTACACTGTGACTATAGAAGGAGAGCCTGTGGTTAGTTATAAAGGAGGCATGGAGGGATTTGCAGACCTTCGCGTACCACTAGGTACTGGTACTGCTGGACCTTTGGCTTTAGCTACTAGTGGAGCTTCTAATGGTTTGCAATGGGTCTAATTTGTGAAATCTTTTGTTGCAGGTTGACAAGCCTTCGAAGTATGGTGTGGTGGTTACAGAGGAAGCAACTGGAGGTTGAGAAATTTATGGAGAAGCCAAAAATCTGTGGGCAACAAGATCAATGCTGGGATCTATAATTTTATTGAAGTTTTTCAAGGAGATGTATGAACCATTTTACTGTCAGGTATATATGTGAACATTGAGGGTTTTGGTTTCCGGCTTCGAGTTTTGATCACATGATTTGTTACTGATTTATGGGAGCAATTGTTGTGGTTAACAGTTGGAGATTTGGACCATTTGATATCTGCAACAATGTCTGGAGTTACTTGTTATTTGAGATTTCTCAAGATGAGTTAGTTTGTGGATTCTCTGTGTTGAGACGACATCCCGATGACATGCCGATGAATGTTTGCCGCCTTTGGTTGGTTCCCTTCTTTTGTTCTGTGTTTCTGTTTGGGTATTTGCTTGTTACAGGTCCTCATTTTTATCTTTGGAATGAATGACTCTAACAGGATATGGGTCGACAACCTCCAACTCAGGAATTGGTTGCTAAAGATTTGCATGGAACTGAATGGAATGTGTCATGTGTAGTACATTTAAGGTAGGATTACTGTTTGTTATCTACCCTTGTGAAGCTAAGTGAAGTTCAGTTACGACTAAAAGAGTTGAGTGGTATTGAATTTTTGGGTGAGGGTGTTTGGAACTTGCAATGTGATTGATACATTACGGAGAAATGAACTTGTGTGGTCCTAGTATTGTTTGTACACAATGACGATTTATACAGATAGACTGAAAATGATGCTTCACTTTTGTCTTGGTAGTATAACTTAGATGCTATAAATTTTTCATTGCAGCAGACTGAATTCATCATCTTATAGGGAAACCCAGGCCATGTACATCTATTCTCAAATGTGTACTGGTTTTTGATTTTAATTTCGGTGACCAAGTTGTTATACATTCTGACTTGGTCAGTTTATGTTGTTTACATTTATGACATCTAGCAAATGATGAGATATACTAGGATTCCCCTAAGGGTGATTTAAAAATCGAGTTTCTGATGTGATGTGTCTCACATATTTGATTTCATCCAATACCCTGTTTACAGTGTTTAAATTCGACCTTGGCTTTACTTGTTTGTTTTCATCTGCCAGGTGATTGTGGTAAAGGCTGTTGGTGTGGTGTGTGACCGTTATGGATGACATAATCTCAGAAGTTCGTTGTGCCTCTGTCCAGAAGTTCCATTGGATTCCTCACTAGAGTTTCATGCAACAAAGTCATCCAAGGTAAAGGAACACAAATTCTGCACCTCAGTCGACTTGGAAGTAAGAAGTTTAGGCTAGAAATTATGGATGTATGTATCTTGGTTCATGTTGAACATTAGTAGTGTGCAAGTTCTTTTTGGATTTGTTTCTAAGTTGTACATATGCTTCTTAGCAGTGAGAACCCCTCTTGTAAATTATGACTTTAATACAAATTAATAAATTATATTAATGATACCGGTTTAATTTGAATTAGAAGTGCATTATTTATATTTTTTTTCCTAATTAATTTTTGGGTACAACTCTTGAGATAAGTTGTGAAACAAAGTCTCACAACTCAATTAGGAGTTGTTCAAGATTGGGGCTACAACCATAACGTGTGTAGTCAAATTATTGTTCACAACTCAAGTATGAGTTGTATAAGAACATCCTCACAACTCAATTAGGAGTTGTTCAAGATAGGGGCTACAACCATAACGTGTGTAGTGAAATTATTGTTCACAACTCAAGTATGAGTTGTATAAGAACATCTTCACAACTCAATTAGGAGTTGTTCAAGATAGGGGCTACAACTATAACGTGTGTAGTGAAATAATTGTTCACGACTTAACTGAGAGTTGTGTTATTGCTTTCTACTATACCCATATACAGTTGTGAGAGATTGACATACAACCTCTACATGAGTTTTGTTAGACTATCAATATAGTTTCGAGATAGAATCACAACTGGGGCCAGGTGTAGTTGACGACTGAACCACAACTGCTTCACAACTCATAGCTATGAGTTGCAGCAAAGTTCAGACTTACCACAACCCCATGCCTAGACGACTCCCGGGTGTGAGTTGTAATATATGAAAGACAACTTTCTTAGAGAGTTGTCGATGATGGTTTTTCCCGTAGTGACATCAAGTATACTCATTTAGATCAACAGCCCTACACTTCTTTCTGCACATTCAAAATGAACAAATTATTGAATTGTGTTATCCATTGCGTTTTAAATGGACAAATTGTTTAGGCTTCTCATTAGAAACTCAAATTTTATAAATAGGATCCATAACAATACAATAACAAGCCAAGCAAACAAACATAAATTTAAACGAACAAGAAACAATACAAGTCCTTAAACGGAAAGCAAGGAAATAGACAGAGAAAAATGTGAGATGTCCAGATTGTTATCCTTTGAAAGTGCTTAACATCAAGATCATCGTAAAAAACCCGGCCAGTTACTAGGAACTGTATGGTACTTCATCGATGGATGCACCTTCAACAACACCACTCTCTTTAAGCTTTGATGTCATTTCAAAGAGATGCTTCTCATGAGATTACTTCTTTTCTTCTTCTTTAAGATTATTACTTGTTTCCGGATCTGAAACTTTTTTCTCAAGATCTTGTACCCTTTCAGCCTGCTGTTGATCCTGTCCTTCGACGTGAACAGGCTGAATACCAGGCAAACTGTAGAAAGGTGAATCTGAAGGTTCACGAGACAACCTAAACGCATAGTCGACAGCATCGTTATAGGTAGCCTTCAAACCTTGAGAGTTTATCATTGTATAAACAGGTCTGTCCCTTAAATCGGATAAAAACTCTTCATAATCACTTTCTTTGTTATTGCCCAACGAGAAATGTTCAGAAAAACTGTACTCTTTGGCATCACCGAATCTTTCTTCTGATACACTAGTAACGTCTGATAAATTTTGGTTACACTCGTATATATATGTTCGGTACTTACCTGGCTGTATAAATAGTTGAGGATTTCTAAACCACGACATTAGTGTTTATGCTCTTATACGTACACTGAAAATAGAAGGAGCGAAGGGAGGAGAGAAAGAGATGATAGAAAAGTTCTTGAATGAAATGAACGAAAAATGTGTAATAGCTCAGGATATCTATATAGATAGATTTTGAATAAAAGAGCAAACATGGCTGGCCATGTAGCTCAATAATGGAATCAAAATCATCCATGACTATTTTATTACGTTGTTATAGGAAGTCAATTGCAATAATCTATGTACTTCACATGGGGTGGTTTAGCACCATGCGATTCATATTTATGTACTAGCTAGCATGTTCTATATTGATGATCAGATCTACCATGATACGCGTAACATGTTGCACCATGCGAGTCATATCAAGTGGTGCCATGGTGGTGTTTGAAGCTTTTTACATCAAGTGGTGCCAAACTAAGACCATATTTCATATTGCCCAGGGTTTTACAATTCCTTCATACAGGGATTTTTTTTTATCCAGTAGAGTATTTTCGATCTAGCTTTGCTAGAGCCACTGGATCAATCAATCTGACGGTGATGGTTTTCATTGAAGTTTTTCATTCCAGGGGCAAAACTGAAGTTCCATAAAATCTGGCACCACCATTAGATTAGTTGATCCAATGACTCCAGTAATGCTCTAACTATCGGTGCTGGATCAAAAATGCACTATTCATATAGAAAGTGTAACACAAGTGTATGATCAAATTATGTAATTTATCTATTTCTATTTATTTCTTTTTATGAAGGGTTCAATACCTATTATATCTGCATCAAAAAAGAAATGTGTCAAGGGCTCATCACGCTGCTTTAATGAAAACTACGTGGCAAATCAAGTCGGCAGAGGCATATTGGTGTAATTTTAAATTTTATAAATACACTGTTTTCAGCTGAAAAGTCTTACAAGAAATCCTCTATTTGGCCCGATATTTGTCGCCAATGGGAACAAATGAAAGAAGATATTTTTTGGTTGGTAGGGAATGGTTTGAAAATAGATTTTTGGTGTGATAATTGGTGTTTGTCGGTTGATTCTTCGATAGGTGACTTTTGGGGCTAGACACTTCCAACATGCAAAATAGAGTAGCTGACTTCATTGTCAATGGGAATTGGTACTGTTACTATGAAAGATGCCTTCATTGGTAACGAACGAAAAAAATCAGCAAACAAGGCCACCAGCCAATGCAGCTCAATAATGAATAAGAATAATGTCCTATGTGATCGTATAGTCAACTACAAATACTTGTGCTTATATATGTCATTGTAGTACAAAAAGTAAAGTTATCAAGTGATGTACCTAATGGTACTAAGTAAAGTTATCAAGTGATGTACCTAATGGTACTAGCTAATGAACTAAATTTGAAACCAGTGGACATCAATAACTAAAATCATTTAAACATGAAGGGAAAACTAGAATTCAAAATAAGTTTGTGTAAAGAGAGGAGAAGAGAATGTCCCACTTAGGCTAAGTCTAATGGGGATTCAACTTCCCTTAAAAGCGTCGCCTAAAACCAATTTCCCCCCACTTCAACTTCCCTTTCCCTTATTTAAGGGAAGTAGAAGTTGAATTGCTACTTAGGCGCTCAATGATGTAGCGCCCAAAAAGTGGATCCGCGCTCAATGATATAGCGCCCAAACGAATATTCTACTAGATCTGATGGCTAATAACATATGTTCCAGATCTGATGGCTGAGATTATCTGGCGCTTTATCATGTAGCGCCAAAACGCTATATCATGTAGCGCCGAAGTAGAATTTAGCTGATGTGTCTAGCACTTCCCATTAGACTTAGTTTGGGAATTTGCTGATGTGTCATTCAACTTTTTAAGGGAAGTTGAATGACCATTAGACTAAGCCTTAGTCTTATTTGATTTTATTTCAAATTACAATGCAGAGGGATTAAATCCTATGGCGATGTTATTGTAGTACACAGTGGTAAAATTACTAGATGATGATACTTTGAGTTCTAAACTCGTTAACACTTAATTCATTACTTAAATTAAAATAAAAATAATAAACCCCACAACAGTTGCTCTTCTGCGGGTTTTAGAAAGAAAAAAATTTAAAAACGAGTACCATAGGTAAATGAGGTCACGGGTTTTAGAAAGAAAAAATTCTAAAAACGAGTACCACAGGTAAATGAGGTCACAACGTGATTTCCGTATTTGCATATTGCTTGCTCTAATGGGATCAAACTAGTATAGGCAGACATTTAATTAACTTCCTTGTGTCTATAGTTTTTTTTTCTTCACTTGGTCACTGGTGATGATAATTTTTGAATTCATCAGATCACTTGAAATGCTTAGGCTTAGTTTGGTATTGCTATGAGTTTTTCAAAAGCGCTTTTCTGTCGTGCGTTGTTGTGTTGTGCTAAAAAGCAGTTTTGCATTTGGTAAACCATAAATCAAAAAGTAAAGCAGATTAAAAAAATTACGAAATAGCGTTTGGTAAATATTATGTCCAGGTCCAGCCATTATTATTGTTTGAAATGACAAAAATAGACATACTTTTCATACTTGAAAATTTTGACTTTTGTTCTTAGTTTTATTATTTATAAATTTGTTTTATTGATTTCCCTAATACTAGTTAACCTTCCATTAAATTTTTAACACCCTATGCATACCTACCAATACAACAAATATAAAAAAAATCGCAAAGTATGTGAAGAATTTTTCTTTCAAATGGAATATAGAATATAATTTACAAATCATGCTTATTATCTATAAAGATAAAGAGATATTGAGAATAGAACTTCATTGTATCAAAATTTTAAGGGCATATTTTGTCATTTAATAATTATTGTAGGGTTATAATGTGAAATTAACATGGAGATATATTTCAAAGTGCTTTTGCAGCTTCCTCCTCACTAGCTTCTAAAAGCTGGCCTAAATCCAAAGTGTTTTTCAAGCAAAAGGCACTATGAAAAAATTTAACCAAACATACAATTAAAAAAATTACCAAAGCATATATTTTGAAAGTGCTTTTCGAAAAAGAAAAAAACAATACCAAACTCAGCCTTAGTTGACGGACTGTCTAAAAGAGAGTGAGTTGGTGAGACCCCAAACTTTGCCTCTCTCATATCCGGATGCATATGTGAAGGCCGATGCAGAATCAGACCATTTTTTTGGCTAAACCCATGGTCAGTATATCATGTTGGTCTCTGGTTAGTCACCACCTCATTTCTGACACAAACATCTTACCCCGTCAATAGAATGTCAACTAGGGATGCACAAAACCAACCTAACCCGACGGTTTTACCCACACCCGACGGTTTTGAACCGCATCCGACCCAACCCGCCGAAGCACGGGGCGACTATGGGTCAGCGTTTCTAATACCCACCATATGTTGGGTCGGCTACGGGTTTAGTCCTTCACCCAACCCGACCCAACCCACCCACCCGTCGAGTTTTAATCTAAACCGTGAATACTAGTTAGATCTTCATATTAGATGTTAAATCATTCAATATATTCACAAACCTAATCTTTAACTCGGTCAGCTCCTATTCTCGATTTTTTCTCTTTTCTCGTATGAACTCTGAAGGAAGAACAACTGAAGAACTCAACTGGACAGATAAGATTATGTCTACTGCTTGAATTCACCACCACACCACACATCTGTTCTTCGTAAGATTAATGGGTTTTATAAATTTAGGTTGATTGAATGTTTGTTTAAACTTAAAACTTGAAATGTTTGTAACTGTGTAAAACCCCAATGGTTAGATCTTACACAGTACACCCAAATAAGATACACCAACATACACACAATCATTCCAAAACATATACCAACACAATAATCATAAGGAATATAAAAGAGATAAGAGTTAGAGATACTTGGCAAGATGTTTTTACTTGGTTCGCCCTCATAAGTAAGGACTACATCCAAGGATTATCACTAGTATAAGCATAATTACAATTCTCTCTTTACCTTGCTAATCTTCTAAGCTTTATCTCTCAAATAAGAACCCTAATTTTAGTCTTGGGCTGTAGAGAGCAAGTATGATACTTTTCCTCTTTCCAGACCAATCCCAAAATGTGTCCAACCCCTTTCTCAGTAGGTTAATTCACTATTTATAGACCTTTTTACATGGTGGTATACAACTAATACAAACAAAGTTGGACTGACACTATTTGTCACGACTCGACGTCATACATACATCGGCGAGCTCGTTCCTTACTTTATAAACATAGACGAGAGAATCTTCTAGAGGATAAGGTTGGTGACGCATCCTCCACCGAGTCAAACTAGTCAAACTTCTCTTAAATGCATATCTAACTATCACCTAACAATTGGTGACGTGTCTCCACTCGTTCCCTTACTCGACGTAATCTTGGTTTCTTCTATGCACTCGCCGAGCCACACTATTCAACCCAAAGTCATATATCGCCCAGCCTATTACTCGCTGATCCAGGACATCTCAGCTGTATTCTTTTTATACATCATCTCATCTAGGATGCTTTTATATTGGATAGGTATTTTCTACCCTTACAATGTTTGTTTAAACTTAAAACTTAAAATGTTTATTAGGTTGCGTAGAAGCAGAAAAATAGTAAAGTCATGCCCAATTTTACAAAAAAAAATAAGACAAAATTAAAATTTAAAAACAAATGAGTTAACCCGCACCCAACCCGTCGAATGTTGGGTCGGGTGAAAACCGACCCGCTGAGCTTGGGTTGGGTGCGGTGCTGATTTTCGTTACCCGTCTTCGGCGGGTTGGGTGCGGGTGAATACCAAACCCAACCCAACCGGACCCATGTGCACCCCTTGTCAACAAGACAATAAAAATGTCCTTTTCTTGCGTATCACTTCAGTTTTGAAGACTGTTCTTCCAAAAGCTTGGACCTTCCTCCACTGGAGATGTCAAAGCCAAAAACCCACCTATGAAATTTATTAGAAGATTCATAATCTCCAGTAATCCCCATTCCCCTCTTTTCCTAACAGTATCAAAACTTGTCAGAAATTATTTCGCTTCAGAAACCCCATTAGAGTCTTTCGTAAAGACGCGATGCAAGTCTGGAGAGATTAAAGATATTGCCACTGCAAATCTCTGCTTTAACAGTATGATTTTAGAAAACCCATTACCATCTACAGATACATTCAATCACCTCTTAACTTCAGTAACTAAGATCAAACATTGTTCTTCTGATGTATCTCTAATGTATAACATGATGAATGTGGTTGGTATTGTGCCGAATACTTATACATTTAACATACTGATTAATCATTGTTGTAGATTATCTCAAGTTGATTATGGGTTTTGTTTGTTTGCTGAAATGCTTAAGAGAGGGTGTAATGCTGATGTAATTACTTATAATACACTGATCAAGGGTCTATGCGTGGAGGAAAAGATTGATGATGCGGTTAATGTGTTCGATAAAATGACTGACAGGGGGATTCGGCCTGATGCTGCTAGTTTTAATACGCTTATATGTGGGCTTTGCAGAGGTGGGGAAGTTAGGATTGGTGTAGAGTTCTTTAGGAAGATGGTGGTGGAATGGAAGTGTAGTCCTAATGTGATTACGTATAATTGTTTGATTCATGGGTTTTGCAGTATTGGTCTGTTAGATGAAGCATTTGGGTTGTTTTATGAGATGTCTAGTCGAGGAATTTCAGCGAATGTTGTTACGTATACTTCTTTGATTCATGGATTATGCAAGTATGGTCGGTTGGAGGATGCAGTGGTGTTATATCATCAACTAGTGGAACGAGGGATGTCACCGAGTATAGTTACTTTTAATGTGATAATAGATTGTCATTGTAAAACAGGGAAAATGATAGAAGCTTGGCAATTGTTTGAAGACATGAGAAATTTAGGCAAGGAGCCTACTGTGGTGACTTATAATTCGTTGATTAATGGGTACTTCAATATTGGCACATGGGAAGTAGCTATGCAACTTTTCAAGAGTATGGAACGACGGGGTTTGAAACCGGACCAGTTTACGTACAGTTCAGTAATAACTGGACTATGTAAGCATGGATATGTTGAAAAGGCAAAACGCTTGTTTTATAAGATTGAATCTTCTGAGCAGCCGTTGAACATAATCACATATAGTGCAATGCTGGATGGTCTGTTCAAGAACAAAGATGTTGACGAAGCAATCAAAATTTTTCGTTCGCTGGAGGATAATGGATTCGAAGCTGATATTTGTTTGTACAATATACTCATTGATGGGTTGATCAAGTCTGGGATTTTGGTAAGCACAAGGGATGTGTTTAGAGAACTCAGTAATTGGACGACCGTTAGGGAGTCCCTATAGGATGACTTTTGTATATTTGTCTGTCACAACAAATGTACAAAAAACTTGAAATTGATTTGCAATTTTCCTAATTTGTGATACAATTGGAGATAATCAATCAAATTGGTCATCAATTTCGATCAAGTACGGAAAGACAAACAAATTATCAGTTCAAAGATCATCAAATACTCCATTAAATCGACCGGAATCGATCAAATTGTTCTAAAAAAAATTCAAACTAAAAAATATAAAAAATAATAATCTCTTCCAATTTTATAAATAATGATCGAATGGAAGCATTAATATTTCAACCCATTGATTATTAGTTTGAAAAATGATCAATTCGATCAATTACAGTAGCAGAGATTGAAATTGTAGACTTACAGTAGCAGAGAATCGGGTGGAGAAGATGAGCTTTCGGGTCCGGTTTTCCACTGATCCGACCATGGTCCATATTCGACCCACATTTGCACCCGTCGTTTCAACCCATTTCTCTTAACTACCGACTCAGCGAGTCAACTGAGTCACATCTCCAAATCACCGAGTAAACTTTCTCCCTTTTCTCTTTAATCCACTGTTAGCTGATGTTTTCTCGTTAATTTGATTCTCAATTTGTTTGATTCTCTTCATACATAAATTGATCTAATCAACCTTTTAGTTTAATTCTCATTTTCAAATTTTATTAAATTTAAACATTTCATAAAGATGACAATTTTAAAAAATTACAGAAACTGAAAATTGAACGAAGAACATATGAAATCCAACCCATTTTCGATTTACACATTCATAAGGTTGAACTCAGAAGCAAACACAATACAGATGAATCAATACATCTTCTTAAAAGATCAAAACTTTGAAACACAAAATCAAATGAAATAATTCAAGCACTTACTACTTTGATTTCATCTGAAAATAAATATTAAACTCTCTCATCTATTATGATTTATGAGTTCAATCCATTCATCAATAACTCAAACATTTACAATATTTTTTTTTTTATTTTTAATATCAATCATAATATAAGATGATGAGCTCTAAAAGAAATTATAATATCAACCAAAAAAGTAATTAATCAACAGATCTAAGAGAGAAATGGGGAAAACAAGCTCTAAAATGATTTTTCTACATATTAAACACATATAATCGCCACCATAAAGAAGATGTAGATTTTTCTTTTGCTCTCTCTGTGTACGTCTGAGTGAGTGAACTTACAAGAGATAAGATCAAGAGGAGGAGGAGGAAGCAGTAGGAGTAGCCAAAAAAAAGCCAAAGAAAATCATTTCTTTTGAGTTCCCAAATTACCAAAACACCCGTATTAACCACATGTTGATCATGCATGAAGTAAACGGCTACGTGTGTATCATCGAGTTTAGTTAAGCATCTTCGTTGATGCAATCTAAATGTATTTAAATTCAGCTTCTTAGGCTGTGTTTCACTTACTCAAACACTACTTGCACATGTCTCTCTTCGCGAGAGTTAGATTAAACGACTTGCAAATTAATCCACTAATTTACAAGTGCATATGGTAAGATGGCTCTAAATCTACCTTGTGTTTTGAAACATTTTTAGTCTCGCTCTTGCGGGCCTTTTTAGTGTCGCATTATCCTCCACGTTTGTGCCTGGTGAATGCCAAGGGCTCCCAAAAAGACGCCATTGGGACGATTATGTGCGACAGTTTAAAATCTAAGGTGGTCTTTAATTGTGTCTTTTTTTTCTTCGGTCGTCCCCCACCGCATGCGGTAATCTAGTAAAAGATTAACGCCTAATGTTAGAACATACAACATACTGATTAGTTACCTATGCAAGAAAGGGATGTCATTTGAGGCTGAGAAATTTTTTGTAGAAATGGAACAGAATGGTTGTTTACCTGATGCCATTACATATAATACGATCATTCCAGGTTTTATTCTTGAACAAGAGGTCGATAAGGCAATGCTATATATTCGAAGAATGGATAAAAGAAAATTTGTGCTGATAAATGTTGTATCTTCGATGTTGAAGACTACTCTTTCGTTGGATCAACTAGAAAATTATAGTTTCTTTCCTCCAAACGAGTTGCTGTCTGAGGTATGGAATGGATTATTGTCTAATCTCTCTGGACTTGTGTAATTTTATCTTATTTAATTGTGTTATTATGGTGCTGTAGGATCAAGGCGAAAAGCTGGCAGATGGAATCAAAGCATTTCCATTACGAACATCTTCAGCATCTAAGCACCTCAATGATCTAAATACGGTATTCTTCGGTGCCTTGCTATTATTCATGTTGCATAGTAGAGAGTGTTATATATACTTTGACGCATCCCTTGTCCTTGCCCAATTAAGCAACCCTCATCAGCGATTCGTATATACAGTGGTACTTTACCTGTTCCTACAAGTGTTAAAGTTTTTGACAGCTTGTGCCATTGTAAAGTGTTCTGAGTTGTTAATGGCGGCGCCTAGGCGCCTGGCGGCCGAAGGCCGCCAAAAATTTTATGGCGTTTCCAGAAAAGGCGGATCCCCGATAAGGCGGCGCCTCAGGCCGAATTCCGGCCGACTTTGCATAAATCCGGGCGCCGCCTTATCTCAGATCTAAAAAAAAAAAAAGTTTTTTTTTCAAAAATGAATAAGAAGTGCCTCAATGGGAGAAAAAGAAGGAACAGATGAGAGAAAAAATCTGCATAAAGAGAAAATGTTAAAATAAGAAGTTATCTTTTAATTTAATATGGAAGAGTTTGACCAATTACCTTAAATAGTAGGAGAGATGTCGGAATATTCCTTTAGAATATGCCGGAAGATAAACTTTTTAGGGTTTTGGATATGCAAATGACCACTACGCCCATAAAAATTATTTTTTCTAACATGAATACCACTTGTATAAATAATATATATATTTTTATATGTATTTTTATATATCCGCCTAATCCTTGACTTATCTACGATTAGTCCTCTCAGGCCCCAGGCCTCACTCAGCCGCCTCGTATCCGCCTTACGACTTTAACAACTCAGGTGTTACCTTTAAGTAATGCATTTTTTTCAGTTGTCCTGATCTGTGTACTATCAAGATGTGTAACATTTCATTTAGCCGCGAATTATACATAGCCATGTGTTTCTAAACAGACATCGTTGCTGAATGTTCAGGATTACGAGATGGGTGAGAAAACTTTTTGTTTCACACAGACAAATTGGGAAGCTGAAGTGGCATCGATGGGTTGAACCAGTAGTATTGTTTCGGGACCTTACCTGGTGATATTTCTCAGCATCAACGAGGAACAACATAAACGGTTTCTGTCAAGGAAAGTTCATTGTGCTTGTAGCCAAGATGTTGCAGGTCTGAGGTAAGTAAAGGCTTGATTTTATTCCTTGTAATTCCTCTTTTTGTCTCTGCAAATTGTACACTATGAGATATTCAATGATCCACATACCTTTATCATTCTGGTCGAACAGGACATGCTGGAAAAAAAGGCAATGATCATTTATATCTTTACCAAGAGCTGTTTTCGAAATTATGATGCAACCAACTATTGTAAACAATTTGTGAACTCGTTGCTACTCTGAACGGGGTTTACCCAAAATAGGTATAGCTTATTAAACATTGATAAACTCTCAAGGTTTGGCGGCCATCTATAATGATAATGTCATCTAAAGTTTATTCAGTTGCAGATTCAGTCTGTGCAATAACCAAGGGTAGGTAAAATCAAATGAAGCTCCAGATTGGATGAAAGCCTACTCGATATAAAGCAGCAATGGGCGGTGGTGGTTGGCCATTAAGGTAACAGTAATGTGTATCAGTTACCATTGTTGAGTTCTGTATTTATGAATATCTTACTGTAACAATATATATTCAAGAGGATAGATATACAAGAGGATAGTGGTGCAACTAGTGGAATTGCACTCATTGATGTTGACGTTTTACATGATAACTGGTAGGTTAGATTCCGTTAGAACTGAAAAGACAAAGGTGGGCGCACTGGTCAGCAACTAGTGAAATTGGAAAAACAGTTATGTAATGAATGACGTGACAAAGGTGCCAAAGTTGTGACTGCAGACTGCTGATATACTCATAATAAGCAACTTGGCTAAGAAACAGACTTGGACAGAGTTGGACTTAGGCTGGAATGCAGTCTTCATGTGTTGCAATTGATTTTGCAGTCTCTAAATGTGGTCATTTCTCCCAGAGCATTACATACGCCAGTTATGATGGATGATATGGTCCATTCTTCAATAGTTACAGTGGCACTTTAGCTGTCCCTACAACGGCCAACTATTTTGAAAAAATATGTTTATGAATTTTGGACTATCCATGAGTTACAGAATAAGCTAGACTTATGTTTCTGAACAAACATTATTGTTGAATATTCAGGTTTATGCCAAGGGTGGGAAAACTAATGGTTTCACACAGACAAGTTGGGAAGCTGAAGAGGCTTCAATGGGTTGAACCATATTGATTCCAGGGCTCTACCTGGTGATATTCCACAGCATCGGCGAGGAACAACATTGAGCGGTTTCCGTCAGGGACAGTTCACGGTGCTTGTAGCCAAGATGCTGCAGTTTCAAGGTAAAACACGGTTTTGATTTTATTCCCAGTGATGAATCATGTCTGATGATAAGTTGTTCTTTGCTCATGTCTGATTATATTGTATGAATTGACCACCAAACCAGACACCTTTGTATATTGTTCTGGTCGAAAAAGGACATGCAGGCAAAGAAGGCAATGCCATTTTTATTCCTGCTTGGATGTTCAGCTGTGCAACTTTTAATACTCTCGATGGGGTTTTCCTGTAATATACCGAGCTTTTTGCTCACTCCTGAAATATGATATAGAAATAGGAAAATTCGAATTGCCAGTCCTGTCTAACTCCCAGCGCCCTTCCTCCCTATTGCTATTCATTCATGAACAGGTAAACGACTAAACATAATGCATATCCCTGAATTTCGATCTCCAATCGGAACCTAGAAATTTAGCTAACCGCTGGCCTGCATTTTGCAGTTGGCATGCAGGGATGGACCTGTCTGACATGACTCCATTACCTAAAGGCAGATAGGTTGATGTCTTGAAAGGATTGGAAGCTACCATCCAGTAACTGATGCAGAAGCTAATTTTAACTTAGGTTTGATATGTAATTTCCTTATCGGCAAAGGAGAAGGCTAGTATGAAGCAGTAATGGTATTAGCCAGTCGTCGGAACTGTTTGAAACCCAAGGGATCATGGATGAAATTAGGAATTTCAATCAGTCTTATTCTCTCGCTTCCAACATCAAATACCATTGCTGCTTCATACTTACCTAGTAACTTTGTCATCCAATAAATAAAACCATTCACATGAACAGGTTCTGCATCACCATCGTATATGTTGGCATTTCTAGAATAAAATTTAATTCTGTCTCGGAGAGGAAAACAGAAAGAAAATCAAGAACAATATATTCATATTAATTAATCATTTGTTTTATTTTTCATAATTTCATAACCAACAACACTTGGCAACAAAAAAAAAACTTCATCCAGCATGCCATTCATTTCTTCAGTCAACGTACCATTCATATCTTTTCTTCCAGATATCATGTTTCTCATGATGAATATATATACCATCTCGACGAGCAGACCACAGGCAATAATCACCGCACCAATCATCGTAGAATTTGCGTTGTACCGGACTGGCACGATTATAAACAGTATAATTGCCACTCTTATCATGTTTATCCCAATTGTCGAACCAATATAAACTACACCAATATTCTGATTTCTCAGTTGCAAAAAAATCCCAGGACTCATCCATACCCCGAGGCAAATAATTTTCACCTCGATCATCACCATCGGACGTGCAGTGGATATGCAGCTGGCCTTCTTCATTCTCTGTGTCATTCACTATAATCATTGACACCGTAAGCGCAGATGAACGTCTGGGACTGGAAACCAGAACTGAAAACAATAGCAACAAGAACAAATTTTTACTGGTACCCATTTTTTGAATCTTGATTGAATATGTTTCAGGTCCCTATTCAGATCATCTATATATACACCTACAAAGAAAATAAATGACCAAAGATTCTATTATTAATTATTAAGATCAATATTTGGAAACTATCATAATTATATTGTTATCTTAACAGTAAATACATAATCCATTTATTTACACATTTGGCATTTTCCTCTAATTAAACCATATTCTTATTTTGGATGTATGTATGCACATGGTGTCTATAATCCCACTCCAAATTTCCTTATAGATGAGAATTGAATAATGGATACTCCTTGAATAAATGGAGAAACATTATTGATGATGTGTCCCAACCAGATTGGATTTAGAGCGCCACAATGAATGCTGAGTACATGTCATAAGCATCATGAAACCTAAATAGACTTGTGTGTGTTTTTGGTCATTCTGTTATGTTGTTTTGCTTTGCTCCTGGCTCTAGTTAGTGTTGCTTCTCTTTGTGGAGTCGCATAGGTGAAACTCCTTGGTCTGTTGGGCAAGAGGTTGACTCTACCCGCCTTGTTTCGCTTAGGCTCTTTGTATCTTATCTTTTTTCCATTTTATCAATAAATTCTCCTAAAAAAAACAAAAAAACCTTTAATTCATACTCCCTCGGTTTCAAAAAAAATAGACTAGTTTGACTTTATCCTACTTTTTCTTAAAAATTAGGGAACTTAATTAAACTAAAAATAGGCGAGGAACGACATTGAACGGTTTTTGTCAGGGACAGTTCACGGTGCTTGTAGACAAGATGCTGGAGTTTCAAGGTAAAACACGGTTTCTTTTTTATTCCCAGTAATGAATCATGCCTGATTAAAAGTTGCTCTTTGCTCATGTCTGATGATATTGTATGAATTCACCACCGAACCAGACACCTTTGTGTATCGTTCTGGTCGAACAGGACATGCAGGGAAAGAAGGCAGTGTGAATTTTATTCCTGCTTGGATGTTCAGCTGTGCAACTTTTAATACTCTCAATGGGGTTTTCCTGTAATAGACCGAGATTTTTGCTCACTCCTGAAATTTGATATAGACGAAAAAGGAAAATTTGCCAGTCCTGGCTCACTCCCAGCACCCTTCCTCCCTATTGCTATTCATTCATGAACAGGTAACGACTAAACATAAAGCATATCCCTGAATTTCTCCAATTGGAATCTAGAAATTTAATTAACCGCTGGCCTGCATTTTGCAGTTGGCATGCAGGGATGGACCTGTCTGACATGACTCCATTACCTAAAGGCAGATAGGTTGATGTCCTGAAAGGATTGGACGCTACCATCCAGTAACAGATGCAATAGCTAATTTTAAATTACATTTGATTATGTAATTTCCTTATCGGCAAAGAAAAAATAAAGAAGTGATAGTTGTACAAGGAGGAATCAGTAGGAGTCTAGGAGAGAGGTAAAAAGTGGATCAATGGACAAATTGACTGACAGAAGAAACAAGTATCTTCTCCTGCCACTGCACACTAATTTCGACCAACTCTGGTAAGTTTCAAGCGACTTTCAGTTAGATTTGAATTGTACGAACTGCTACTTTTACTACCATTAGACTTATATGGTCCAAACTTAGGGAACTCAAAACAAAGACATAATTCAATCCATATTACATAGCAACTTACCCATATTACTAGAGTGGTTGAAAAACAGGAGAAACTCACATAAATGAAGTAGTGAAAACAATTATATACAGTACCAATTACAACATCAGTAGCTAAGAACATCTGAAATATATATGAGAAAAGTAATAGAGAACTGCAGTTCATCTAAAGTTTATTCACTTGCAGATTCAACTTTACATCTACTACGGATACGACAAGATGGTTTTACTTACTTGTTGCTCGCCAAAGATTTGTTCAAATATTTCACTTGATTCATTTGTTTTGATCCATGATGTCATTTGTTCGGTGCTTGGATTGTAGATGAGAACAGAAAGTGAATCCGCAATACTGAAATAAGGACACGATAACGAAGGAATGACACTAGTTTCTGACGATTCTCCTTGACAATCATGAAACATATTTTGTTCTCAGAAAATACATGGGAGATTTTGTTGAGCCAAGCCAGAGTGAAATATATTTTGTGCTCCAACCAGATATATGTTATATTGAAGAACATTGAAGAACATCAAAATCAATACAATCTAGAATACTGAAGAACATCAGAATCAAGAACAATATTCATATTAATCAATTGTTTTATTTTTCACAATAACACTTGGTAAGAAAAAAAAAACTTCATCCAACATGCCATTCATTTCTTCAGTAAACGTACCATTCATATCTTTTCTTCCAGGTATCATGTTTCTCATGATGAATATATATACCATCTCGACGAGCAGACCACAGGCAATAATCACCGCACCAATCATCGTAGAATTTGCGTTGTACTGGACTGGCACGATTATAAACAGTATAATTGCCACCCTTACCATGTTTATCCCAACGGTCGAACCAATATAAATTACACCAATATTCTGATTTCTCAGTTGCAAAAAAATCCCAGGAGTCATCCAAACCCCGAGGCACATCAATTTCACCTCGATCATCACCATCGGACGTGCAGTGGATATTCAGCTGGCCTTCTTCATTCTCTATCTCATTCACTATAATCATTGACACCGTAAGCGCAGATGAACGTCTGGGACTGGAAACCAGAACTGAAAACAATAGCAACAAGAACAAATTTGTACTGGTACCCATTTTTGAATCTTGATTGGCTATGTTTCAGGTCCCTATTCAGATCATATATATATACACACATACAAAGAAAATGGGAAAATTGGGAATGTGCCCCAAAATCGACCACTGAGTTGGGATGTGCCCCAATTTTCAGAAGTTCGGTAATCTGCCCCAACATAACGGTTTCCGTCACAAAGTCAATATATCGTGCTTGACCAGTCAACTTATCGGCAGATGATATCTCGCGATGTCGCTAAAAATACTATTTTAGCCCTATGATTACGTGTCAACATCAGATCGATTTAGATCGATCCAAAAATTTTGAACGCTAATAGATGCACGCTGGACACGTTTACTATTTTAGCCCTATGATTACTATTTTACTATGCTAATTACTATTTTAACTTTTGAATGTCATGATAATTAGTATTTTAACTTAATCCATGTTTTAAAGTATCTAAATTAACTAAGATGGACACGTGGCACTAATCTAAAGCATTAAGAAAGTTGATAAATCTGAAAGAAAAGGGTAAAGATGGTATTTCAGCATGCCACATGGTTTGATTTCATTCACACGATTAAATGAAACGTGTTCGCATCTGAACGCAAAGGGTAAATCAGTCCATTATTTCGCACATGTAAGTTCACACACCAAATAGACTTTTTAACGGATTTGGATGGATTTCTTAACGGTTGGGGCAGATTACCGAACTTCTGAAAATTGGGGCACATCCCCAACTCAGTGGTCGATTTTGGGGCACATTCCCAATTTTCCCAAAGAAAATAAATGACCAAAGATTCTATTATTAATTATTAAGATCAATATTTGGAAACTATCATAATTATATTGTTATCTTAACAGTAAATACATAATCCATTTATTTACACATTTGGCATTTTCCTCTAATTAAACCATATTCCTATTTTGGATGTATGTATGCACATGGTGTCTATAATCCCACTCCAAATTTCCTTAGATGAGAATTGAATAATCAGCCGTGATACACTGACCGTGGGCTATTAGCCCACGGTCCGTCCCACCTCCCAAAAGTAGAGAGGGAGAGGTGGGACCCACAAACCCGCACCCCCCTGCACCCCCGCTGCGGGTTGGTGGGTCCCACCTCCCCCTCTCTACTTTTGGAGGTGGGACGGACCGTGGGCTAATAGCCCACGGTCAGTTAATCATTTTCGTTGAATAATGGATACTCCTTGAATAAAGGAGAAACATTATTGATGATGTGTCCCAACCAGATTGGATTTAGAGCGCCACAATGAATGCTGACATGTCATAAGCATCATGAAACCTAAATGGACTTGTGTGTGTTTTTGGTCATTCTGTAATGCTGTTTTGTTTTGTTCCTGGCTCTAGTTAGTGTTGCTTCTCTTTGTGGAGTCGCATGGGTGATGCTCCTTGTCTGTTGGGCTAGAGGTTGACTCTACCCGCCTTGTTTCGCTTTTTCCATTTTATTAATAAAGTTTTAGCCTTTCTCCTTAAAAAAAAAAAAAAAGAAAAAAATCATAAAATATTGTAGTGTACATATTGAGTTATTTGTTACCAAATACTTGATTCATAATTAACAATTCTAGCAATGCATTTATTAGTAGCTAAACAGACACTTCTGATAACACGGGCATGCATATGACATTACAGAGAAGTTGCCAAGTGTGGGATGAACCGCTGAAATTCAAACCCGAAAGGCATTTAGATGGTTCGAGTGGACAGGTGGTGGAACTGGTTGAGAACGACCTTCGTTTCATCTCTTTTAGTACCGGACGTCGTGGATGCATAGGTGTCCCGCTCGGGACGTCAATGACACTGATGTTATTATTGGCTAGGCTTCTTCAAGGGTTCAGCTGGAGTGCAACATCAGGCGATTCAATCTCACTCTGCGAGTCGAGTCATGATCTGTCCATGGCCACACCACTTTGTGCTCTTGCCAAGCCACGGCTACCCATGCACCTTTACTCGACTGTTTGATGACTTCATCTTCTATTCAGTACGTAGTGCACGTAAAACGACCTTAAGATATTTTCTAATAACCCAAATAAGCATCTAGCCAGGTATCATCCGGGCCTATGGTGCGGCCTCAACCTTTGCCAATTTGAGAATTTGTATGGGTTAAATTTGTTGCTTAGAGGTGCATTGTTGTTTACATTTGTATCGCGCAGTCTTCCATCTGTTTGGCAACTTCTCTGTAATGTCATATGCATGCCCGTGTTATCAGAAGTCTGTGTACTTGACTAAAACAAGAAAAGAAGCATAGAAAGGGGAGAATAATTTATAAACATCTTAAAATAAAATTTAACAAAACTTACTTGAACCGAGGCGAGTAATTTTTTTTCTTAAGACGTTAATCGTCCCATATATATACTGTAACGGTTTCATAACTATACGTATCCCCAGATTCAACGGTTCCTTTCATTGTGCATTAAAATAACAATGAAACAACGATCGCAATCTGATGTAATACAAAGTACAAACTCTTCTTTGACTCTTGACCACAATATGCGAACTACAATTTTCTAGTGCTAGTTTTCATGCTTAAAACTCTCTAATTGCAATGGAAATGAGTGGGGTTTATATAGATTTAAAAGTGACTCTTGGAAAAATCATTTCGTGAAGAGTCACATCCTTTATATCAAGAGACTCCAATTAAAATGAAAAGGCTTCATATGAATGGATACAACCATTCATAATTACTTTAAATTTAAATTTCTAACTACCTAATAATGTTTTTATTCAAAATTCCAACAGAAGACATGATAACTGCAACACAAATGGATTTGACTTTCTGGTGTATAGAAGCTGGTTTTTATTTCTGGTATTACTCGCACACAGGTTGTGTTTCATTGGGAAACATTAATTAATATGTAACTGTTTCTTGATGCATCTTGCAATAGTTTGTATGTAATGTAAATATTGTACACATATTTTCTGTCAATATAACCTTTATTATTCTAAAAAAATAACGTTCATTTTAAAATTGAAATTTTAATCTTTTGTAATTACCGTACATAATGGTGACTAGGATATTGACATTCTCTACTTCAAACCTCTAAAACTAGAGGATGAGTTAGAGGATGTGATCATAACCGTCTTGCTTACACTCAAGTTCACTTTTCCATTGTAGACCAATTTTTTCTAAAAAATGGAATTTGATGATGTGGCCTACATTTTTGGGCTTCACAACCAACCCGTTGGAGATGCTCTAAGATTCAACCTAATGCCATTATTGTGATTTCTTTTTGAAGGAAGGACGGGACTCCCAAGAGCCCGACAAACTTTATTAAAAAACTACCTCCCATTCAACTTGAGTTTTGATGAAATACAAAGAAGGGAGGAACTTGAATCCCACCAACAACATACATATTCGGATTTTCCCTCGTATATAGCATATTGGCAAAGGTTATGCGCTACAAAGTTTATACATTTATATTGGAACAGTAACAAAATGAATAACTTCAAAATTGCCTATTGCATATTCAATACGAAGAACCAAGGATCTAAGGCTTAGTCTTATGGTGTCAAGTTTGGCTACTACTTCCACCAAAAGCGTGGTGTATTCTAGTAGTACTACTTCTCTCTCCTAGCATTCGGTAGTAGCTCAAGTAGTAGCTAGATTGATGCGCTGAACGGTTCAGCGCTGAAAAAGCGAGAAAACGCTGAATGGTTCAGCGTTTTCCTCAGCGCTGAACGGTTCATCGTCAAATAACTTTTCCGAGTTTGACCTTTTTTTTAATACACCCAGTTGACACCTTCAGCAATATATTGTGTTTCTAACTCTGTTTTCTCACACTCGCGTTACACCACCAATCTACGAACACCGGTTATGCAAAAATGAAAAAATTTCATACCAAAAAATTCAGAAAACAAATACAAGTTGCACCATATGTAAATTAAAAGATAAATTTTCATTAATAACTTAAAGGATTACATTAAAATTTAAATCCGCTCATTCGAGTAATGTGTTTGCTACACTTTTTAGGAGAAAATTACGAATGAGTATTCCCCAAAGGAATTACATTGACATCTAACATACTTCAAAGGTTTTGAGAAAATCCTTTAGCTCATGGTAATGTGCTTCGTACTCGAATTCCTTTCCTTTACCTTGTTTCCATACCTTCAAAGTCCTGGCATAAACTTCATCTTCCGTAACATCTTTCCCAAGTCTAGCTCGGGCAAATCTCCCCAAGTGCATAAAATCATGAACGTTTTGGCGTATGATCCACCATCGGTCTGACAAGCCTCTTACATCTCGCACATATTGGTTTTTAAACTTGAAGTCTTCTTCGATATAATTAAACATGGAGCACCACTTGACCGTACCACGACTTTTTTGTAATCCAAAATAGAAGATCACGTCTTTACAAAGACGTAGATCTTCTTCCAACGTAAATGGAGCGAACCTTGGTTTCTTTCGTGTTGATGGAGGAGGAGATAATGGTTTTTGAGATGGAGAACACATATAGTAGTACTCATGAACTAACTTATCAGTCATGTTTCGATAATGTCTACGAGTAGGAGATGCTGGAGGAGGTGTTGAGATGGATTCATTTGGTTTTCGTAGTAAAGATATTACAGTCACACCATAAATCTGCCTCTGGAATCTCTCATCCAAGTACACACTCATTCTGGTGTTTGGGTTTTGCAAATCGTAAAACAATACTCTCATCCCGGATAACTGTAGTGCTGCATCATAAGCATCTCCTTGAGCATAACTACTGTTTATCCATGGCTGCCCGGTACATGAACTCATTCGCAAGTCAATCTGATCTCTTGCGAGGGAGCACGAATGTTTGTGGACATCCTTTTGCCCTCCATTTTTATCCCTCTTCCTTGACTTAATTCTTTCCCTGGTGAACAGAAGCATCTTTGAGAATACATCTTCATGTTGTCCAGCAGGTAGTGGCACCTCTGTCTCTTTGAGTAAGGGTTGCAGGTTATGGAAATAGTAGTAGTACCAGTATTCAAGAACGACAACCATGCCACATAGATCCTTACCGTCGCATGAAGACCACTCGTCAAGATATTTATAGGTATTTCCCAAAGAAGCTATACCCCAATCATAATCCCCAACTTCATTTAAATTTTGGAACAATAGAATCCAACGTTTATCTACTTTTCCAGTAGAATTTGCAAGAAGAGAATGACCCAAACACCAAAGAAAGAACATCCGTGTCAAATGATCTGCAACATGAGAATTATCCCAGCCTCTTCTACTTAGAATGTAGGCTCTCAAGGAACCACATGATAGCCAGTTAACGTTATCATCCCATGCACCAAACGTAGGCACAGTACCAAAATACATACCTGAAAAAGAAGGGGTACCGAAATACTACCAACTTTTTGTTTTGGCTCGTGAGTCTTATGGTTGAAGTATGGACGATCTCAAAAATCAATATCCACACTTATAACTGGAGTTGTTATACCTCTACAAAGAGTACTTTGGAGTCAACTTCACAGTTATGCAATAACGTACTACTTGGTGCTTTAATTATAAATCAGAGTTATAATGCGGAAAGTAAAAGCACACAAGACACCAAACGTTTTTTTAACGAGGAAACCGCCTTGCAGAAAAACCTCGGGACCTCGTCCAGTTTGAACACCGCCCAGTACAAACTGACTACAAACACTAGCCTACTATAAGACTTCGGTCTGGGATGTAGCAGAGACCAACTCAAGCCCTCCAAGCGAATTGGCTACTGTTGCCTTCCTTACGTCTCTGGATCCCCCACAGATCGTCACACACTTGATTCCCCTAGCTGACGTCCGTTACAGGCCTAGGAGTTGCTTTGACCGATGCCAAAGGCTTGTGTCAGCAATACTGGCTTTTCAACCAAACTGTTGATTTATGGTGTAACTGTCCTCTATCAGTTTACCATACACAAGATGACTTCCTTCGGATTGTTAAATCCGGGTCATACGGAAATCTACTTCGTGAATCGGGGCTGACACGCAAACCAAGTAAGCAATGCCCAACTCGAATCTACCTCAGTTATACACGAAGAACCACTTAAGGAACTTATATAACTGGAGCCAACTAGGTCTTACAACACCGAGTACAGCCGTGTGTTGCTACCTTTCCAACCTTGTTGAGTAACGTATCAGTTCTTGAATAGTCGTATATCAGAAGAGACGGACTTTAGAATAGACAAGAACGTGATCAGGTTACCAAGGTTACAGGTTAATCCGATTTCAACCAAAGATGGTTTCAATCTCCTACCTGTGCTTCCCAACTCTCTAAGGAAGTCTTTATAGTCGTAGGGAGTTCCCAGAGGAGCTGCAACCTATAGAGGATGACTATACCACAACAAGCATTCACCGAAGTGAAAAGAGTTTACGCTACCTTCCCTAAGGACCTTCACGTATGCTTGATGCTTGCGGTATTTGTCCGTAGACACCTCTATTTATAGCACTCAATAAGATAGGTTGCTTTGGAATTAAGCAATCAATTACTTGTCCCACAAGTTAAGGAAACCCTAAACTTGCCAACCAAGTAATAGAGATTAATCTCAATTGGAATTCTTTTTAGAATTATCTGCCAAGTGTTTTGTTGGCTCAAAAACACTTCAAGATAGAAATCCAACAGACCAGAGATAATCTTATCTTATTGACTCATTGAGGATCGTTAGATGGAACACAAAAGGTATTTATGTTTTACACAAGTCCATCTAAGAGATAAAGGAGTTTGGAATTTGACACAGAGTGAAATTCTAAAAGAATATTCACTAAATTCGACAACCAGTGAGATGACCACGTCAGGTTCACGTACTGGTACGTGAACAAAATAGACATCTCGAACTCAGGAGAATTTCCGAGTTCTTGGTACGCAAACCGGTTCGGGAACCGTCTGCCTGTCAAATTTCGTCAAATATGGATTCCGCTGGAAGTACTGGGCTGAGCCAGAACTTAGACGTGAGAACGTCCTCAGCTGTGATCCATGGACTCTTTGCTCAAGAGTACTCCTTTAGATTCATCCATATCCAACTAACAGTTTGCAAGCAAACCATTGCAATGGACACATGGCGTCGAATCTATCTCATACATTCTTGTACTCACAGTATTCGTGGGATCAAACACTGGTCATGACATAAGGCCACGTTACACAAGAATACGATCTCAATCGCTAGTATCACTACTAAAGTATTCGACTATATTTCGAAAGAATAGAGAAAGTAGAATAGAAGAATATCCATAAAGTCATAACTCCTACTAACCTTTTGTCGATGAAGAATAATTGATGTCTTCTTTGTCTTCACAGTCTTCGTCTTCAAGGTCTCTACTACTTTGTCTATATCCCAATTCCGAAATCTAAACTCTAGTAGGCTAAATCAAGAATTGAGTTTTGACACCTAAAACTGACAACTAGCTTGACATACCAACGCTAGTGGGTTTGACCGGATAATGCCCTAACAATACCTAGATCCATATAATTTGTTCCAACCTCCAACGGCGGTATAACTACTTGACGTTTTGAGGGGACACCAGTGGGAATGCCAGTTAACATATACCAATCTACTGGAAGAAGCCCAACCTCAAAATCCCTAAAATGAAAGCTCTTGGTTTACTGCCACCATCTCTCGGCTATGGCTTCGACTAAGCATCTATCCGCATTGGTGAAATTAAACTTAAAAATGCTAGAAAACCCGCAATTGTCACAGTATCGTTGTGCAACAGGATTGTTTGCTACTACAATTTCATATAACGTGCTTATCTCTTGGACAATACCTCTAAAGTTGACTACCCGAGTGTCACATAATGGCTCTTGACATCTATGTCGCACACCAGGCAAGTTTTTCCCAGACACTACCTCTAACAAAGCACACTCTTCTTCCATACTACAATAAAAAGATAATGAATTTCCATCACAATTTAAATCAAATCAACATACTCAATTTCAATCATACTCTCAATTTCAAATAGTTTCATCATACTATCAATGTGATAATCTTATCAATGCCAATCATACAATCATAAATTCATCATACTAACTCAATTTCATCATACAACTAAATTTCATAACCCTAATTACAACATGAAAAATCAAATTGGCACCATTTTTTTCATCTAACAATCTAACTATCTAGAAAACATCAGTACACATATATGGTAATCATCAA
>JAJJMA010130093.1:0-11355 GCA_023529015.1 Papaver nudicaule | reverse complement strand
CTTGACAACATTATCATAGAATCAGATGCCAAGAATGTCATTGAGTCAGTCATTTCTTTTTGTTCGAGTGTCAGATGGGAAAATGCACATCACATTAGTGCAATCAAAAGTCTTAGTCTTAGTTTCAAGAGTTGTTCCTTTTCATTAGTAGATAGGGATGCTAATGGTGTTGCCGACGAAATATCAAAGCACACCAGAGTCAATAAAAATAGCATCGAACAGTATAGTAACTTTACACCTTGGATAATAACCTTGGTAAGCAAAGACTTGAACAACAGTTCTTTTTAAGCAATGAAAATTTTCCTTTATCAAAAAAAAGGAGGGGAGGTAGAATTTTCGGGTGGCTCAAAGCACCCTTCATAGAAAAACCCGGCTAGACTCAAGAGGCGTAGCTTAAGCTCCAACGTTTTGGTATTCAAACGTCACTTCCAGAAAAGCCCAACCCACCTAAGTGCGGCTTAGGGGTGAGCAAAAGACCCAAAAACCGCCGGCCCAATCCGGTCCAACGGTTTTTTGCGGGTTGGGTGTCCAATCCGCCAAAAGATGGGCCAGACGCGGATGATGTTTCTAGAAACCACTGAATATAGGGTCGGTTGCGGTTGGAGTGGTCAAAAGTCCATGGACATCCGCACCCACTAGGGTTAAGTTTATTTAGGGAAATTTAATAAAAACTCAGGGATTATTAGATATACTATGTTAGCGATTAATTTATTTATTTGTCATCATTCTCTGGATTGCAGACGGAAGTGCTCAAGGATGAAGAAGAAGTAATCACTTTCAATTGACTTGTTTTGTGTTTTTTTTTTTTTTTGGTGTGGTATATACGACACATAGTACTAACAGTAGGCTTTAGAGCGTCTTTAGTCATCGTTCTATAATGGGTTCTATACCCATATATAGCATCCAAAGCATGAAAAACCAACCACAGCCATCGTCCCATAGTCATATATAGGATAGGATTTCTAGGGTTTCGTCTCATATTTGACACCCTCGATAGGATTTGGTGGAGCGGAGCTGGGTAGTGCGTTGGTTATTGAGCGAAAACTAATAAGGCGTTTGGTCATAAACGCAAATTAATGTTGCGTATGAGGTATGAGCGCAGTCTGAGTTTGCGTGTGAGTTAGGCGTAGTTGTATGATGCGTAGAACAAGACGTCAAATAAGAGTGCGCCTCAAAAGAGTACACCATGGAGAGTAGCATAAGAGTACGCCTGATGAGAGGAGTTTAGGGTTTTAGGCATACATTTGACAATGGGGCGCATGATATGATTGCGCCTGACAATGGGGCGCATGATCATGGGCCGTTCCACTAAAAACGCATTTCAATTCTCCGCCTCATGCGAAATGCATTATTAGAATGCGCCTATTGTGAGACGTAATGTCCACTTGCGTCTGTTGGTGAAACACATTATTCAATTCCGTCTCTAGTCGTGCGCATAAAACACTTGCGCCCTGCTATATTATAGCATCCGCCCACTAAACTTCTTTTCCAAAATTTCATTTATAAATGCTAAATATGTGATAGGATTTGGCATTTGACACGCTCATGGTTGGAGATGCTCTTAGACTTCTAAAACTTTTGCACATTTAGATTGGGTAGTTGTAAAACATGTTTTTTGGAGCTGTTGTTTATGTTTCACTGTCACTTTTTTGTATATGAAGTTGTGATGTTGTACAAGAATTTGGGATACCTTATTATATATGTATGTAGGTTGTTTCGGCAGTTTACATGTTTTGCACAATGTTATCTTCTTATAATAAATTTTAACTTTGTAAGAATCAGTGGACCATCCGCACCCAATCCGCACATCCGCGCATCCGTTGGATGCAAATCCGCCGGATGATGGATTGGATGCGGATGTGGAATCCAAAATCCGCCAAATATTGGGTGCGGACCGGATGCGGCAAAAATCGGCCCAATCCGGTCCATGCTCACCCCTAGTGCGGCTAGACTCAAGAGGCGTAGCTTAAGCTCCAATGTTTAGGTATTCAAACGCCACTTTCAGAAAAGCCCAACCCACCTAAGTGGGAATTAAAGGCTGTTGGACTTGGACTTAGAAAGCCCAACTGCGTTGACGTTTTTGTTGTAGCTTTTCCTTCCTGGAAGTTTCGGCTCTACATAACTACCCACTGCATGGACTTTTTAGCTTCACCAATTTTTATTTTTATTTTTTTTTGATTTTTACTACCAACTCAAAAGTAATTAGAGACATATAAAGCACTAGGGAGTGACCCGTGCCGTAACGGCACGGGCTATTTAACGGTTTTAAAATTCCTAAGAGTGTTTGGCTGTTTTTTATTTTCCCCCGCGAACGACGTGGGACTGTTTAATATTTCTCCGAACTATGTTTTTCTTCGTCTTCTGTCGCCTCACAACACCACAAATTTTAGAATAGCCGTTACCTGTAAATTTGTTGCCTCGTAAACCGTGTTCAGACCCATATCTTAGAAGACCTATTCTGAGGACTGAATTCTGGAGTAGAAACCTTGGTCGAATTATGTTAGAGGGAAGATATTGATAGATTGAAGTCCATTTTCACCTATCAGATATATTTTCCGAGGGGTCCTATTAGATTTTAGAAAAAATAATTTTAATTTTAAAGCATTTTGTGCAAAGCATATATTCACATAAATTATAGAATTAACCCCACAAAAATCTCGTGGGATTTCTCAGAAAGTATATCTGATGGGTGAAAATTAGGTCAACAAAAACACTTGATGCACATGTATTATTTTTTTTGTTCCCCGTTATTACCATTTCTTGTTTATATCATTTCCGCTTTAGGATACCCAAATTTGAAAATTTGTTGATCACATGAATAATCCTTTTAATGAGAATAGTGCAGTAACCTTTGTCGTTATGGCACAAAATATTTAGGTGAGCATGGAAAACAAACTTAGTAAGAGCAAACGCAGTGTTGGTGCTATAACACCAAATTAGATATAACCCATCGGCAATCATATGAAAACTAAAACACCAAACCTATATTTATTCACTTTTCACACCAAATATAGTGTACCAAATGGGTTTGGTGTGGCGATGGTGGGACGTGATTTTTAATCACGTAAAATCAAAAACGGCAACAAAATTAACGTGTAATGGATAACGTGACTCTAGATGGCGTGAAAAGATGCGGCGTTAAATTAAACCGCGTTCACTTGGAACGTGATTTTAATTAACGTTTTATAAACGTTAATGTTAATCACGTATAACTTTATACGTTATAATTAAAAGCGTGTTCACATTTATAGTAGCGTTGCGTATTGCGTATATAGAAAAAACGTTAACAAAAATAGCTTTTATTTCAAAACGTGATTTTGTTCAACGTTTTCCAAGAAACATTATTTAAAATACCGTATTAGTGCACGTGATTTAAATTAACGTGAAACAGATATACGTGAAATACAATCACGTTACTTTGGACGCCAAATATAACACTTGCTGTTTAGTGTGATGGTTGTAATTTTTTGCACCAAAACTCATATGCAAACCCAAATATAGCACTTGGTGATTTGGTGGATAGCACCAACTACATTTGCTCTAAGGCCAGATATCTTAAATTTATTTTCCTTGGCTGCCAATACAGACTTTTAACCAATTAGAAATATTCCATTGTTTGGAATAGGATGCACAAATTTCCCTAGATGATTATGTGGGCTATAGGATGAGGTCAATGATTTTGAGCAATATCTTAAATTTCAACAATTCTACGTTGACACCACCAAATCCCGTGTGTGATACCGTGGATGCATCAAACGGTTTGGGTGTTATATCAAATATAATGTGTGGGCCCCACCAGTTAAGATTTGCAGGGGGCCCAGTGTTAATGTGTCCCACGGTATCTGCTCCACGGTACATATAGAATTATTGCTTAAATTTTGCTTAAAGCTGCACGATAGGGTGTGAAGTGGATTTTTAGAAAAACAACATTTTTTTGGGTTTTGAACAGACAGCTGGGGTTAGAAAAACAACATTCATTCCCACTAAACGGATGAGGGGACAACTGCCAAGAGTAGTGTCCGCTAGGAATTATACTCATTAACAGTTCATCGAAAGAGTTTTGTACTACAAATTATCAAATGTCCCAGTGTTTTTCGAGGCGGCTAGCCTAAGAAAGAATAAATAAAGTCATTGTTTTTGTGAAAAGAGAAGAATTTATCAGAGGAGTGTGTCTCTGTGTAGTTAAGTTTTTTCAAAATCTTCCCTTCAAGATCAAACTTTATTGCACCTTGAGTTTGCGAATTTCATTTGTTAAATGCCTATATATATGATACCGCTAGACACACTACTCCTTTTAGAGCTACTCTAATGGCAGCCTAAGTTGGAGATGTGCCTTTAAGTCTGCATTACCAATATCGCATCCCAATCTGCATAAAGGAATTGGATGAGCTAATCCCATTTTCACAATCAAGAGTCGCTGAATATATATACCGAGTAGATATTAACCGCGGAGAAGAGATGACACCTCTTCCACAATGTTAACGTTTACTGAACTCCGTTGGTGGAGAAAATGTAACTTTGGAACATCATACCTCACACAGTTAAACATGTTTCTTGAACTTCTGTAATTCAAGTTCAAGGTTTTGTTTTGCTTCAAAGTTCAAACTCTTTCATAAATTCGCAGGACAATACCCAATAAATCTCCCTCTGATGCCGTATAAGTTCAGCCATCTCCCCATTGATTAACTTAAGCATTTTGTCTTTGCAAACTGTAGCCAAAAAGCAAAATTTGTTTTACTGTAAAGATGAACCTTTAGTTCTTTTCTTCTCGTATTTCTCGACACTGTTCCCATCCTCCTGGCGAAACTTTCAGAATACATTGCAAAAGACAACTCTCGATATGGACGCCACATTATTGTGCGTTCTCTTATACAACGTTACAGCTTCATATATCATCATACAACGTCGTCTCCAAGTGTAATCCCCTTATGCAAACCTTGTCAGTATTTATGCTTCAAAGTAACATTATTGCCATGCCTACCTTGATATATATTATATGGTTTGGTATATTTATAAAAACCAAGCATGTAAGGTGTTTTAGACTACTCAAATAACATCGCCATCTGTGGGAGTCGAACCCACAACTACATGGTTGAAACCACGTGCTCTGCCATTTGAGTTAAGACAGCAAGAATCATCTCCTAAAGTAAGTGAGGCAGAAAATGAAACTGCGGGAATTTTGCAAGGCTGACAACATCATTCTAATTGTCTACTCGCCTTTAGGTGGCAAACAACCATTGGTATCACCTGGCCGTGATCAATGAAACTTGTCCATTATCTGAAAACCCACGGTTAACATTTCTACCTGTGAGGAAAAACAATGTGCGTTCAGGTACCTTTAAAATAATAGACGCCTGAATTCATAGCTTATCTATAATGGAGCACCCATGAAACTTGACAGATAAGTGAAAATTTTATTGCCAGGTAAATATAGTATAAGGGCCAACGGATTTGCAGAGACGGTGAACTACCTCAGTCAGCTATTAAAAGAGCTCAGGATGTAGTTACCTTCTAGATTCTAGAAAAGCAGTGCGTTGTTCATGGTTCTTATTGGGCCGACCGAGCGAAGCGAGGGAGGACCCTATATATGGTGACTTTGTGTCAAATGAATAGTGACTTTTTTCCCAATTTGAAACAAAAAGATTGGATTTTTTTTGGTGTCATAACCGTTCATTTTTTCGGGTTTTAATCACAACCGTTGGATTATCAGAAAAGCCAACGAAAATTTCCGTGTGTACTTTTCATTAAATCCGTTGGATTTTAAGATTTTAAACACCCGGAAGCGATGATAGCCGTCGATTAGGTTGAGTCTTTTTTTTCGCACCTGAAATACGGGGGGCAAATTCGTAACTCGCCCTTTATTTACATTTCTCTTCTATCTCGCCTCTATTCTCAAAATCTCCATTAACGTTTCTGCCGTGTTTCCCATAGCAGACCTCCATTAACGTTCTCCTGATAACAAAGCTCAAGTTTCTGCTCCGTTTCTACATATTAATGATGTTATGATGATTTGACTCCATCGGTTTTGTAGAACGAAGAAGATTTGTGATGCTTTGCAATTCTAGGGCTTTGTAATTTTTAGGGGTTCAGTCCAATGAAGTTAATTTGATTTTTTGCTTCAATTTGGGTGTTTCAAAATTGAATTAGAATAGGGTTATGTGGCTACTTGCTGCGGTTGATGATTGATGCTGCTGTTTTCGATTTCAATTCTTGACCCGGTAGAAGCCGACACAGAACCACCAATCTAACTAAGGTAACGAATTTATTTGCGATACATTTTTCACTTGATTTTGTTTGACAATACGTATTGATTGATTTCCTGTTCAATTAAAGTATGTTTTAATCTGTTCATTCATTCATGATTTCGGTTCTAATTGAACTGGTAGTCTACTGAATACATAGAAGAGTTGAATAGGCACTTCAACTGTTTGTCTTATTGTCTCTACCAATTGAAATGGCTCCATTGCAGCACTAATACCTTGTTGAAAACAGCTGACAAAGAATAGTCTTTTTCATGTTGCTAATTGTGGCTCTGTAAAGATCGAATGGCATCCTATTACTTAAGCTGTTTAGCAATGAGTATATGCCTTCGATTCACGGGGTAGTTCCCCATTCAGGAACTACTTTACCATATTCCCAATTCAACGGATGCAATAGAGATCTACTTTTGTTCGTCTTGAACCTGATCTAGAATTACCCTCAACAGTTAAAATAATGGAACATAAGCTTAAAGTAATGATATGAAATTTACTAAGCAAAATCGCAGCCAGTTAGTTTTTAATTTAAGAAAACCCGAAATGAAGATTAAAATTCGCCTCCTGAAGTATGAATGCAATCGGATTGTTTGGTGATGATATTATTACTGTGTACACCTTAGTACAAGGATTCCAGACGTACAGATAACGTTTGGCGTTGCTGCTTGCACAAATGAAACCACTAAAACTGCCCCAAATTTGAACATTTGGATGGTACGTACTGCTCTGCAATAGGATAATGTTTCCAATGGATACTTGATGTTGTTTACAGCCTCATTAGATATAAATTTTTGCTTTATAACACTGGCGATGTATGTCTCGGTTACGTATGGTGAGCAGGACTGATATTTGATTAGGTTCATTTTAGGCCCCACAATACCTATTTACCATTGGGAGAAACTGATTTGCCCATCCAATGAACCTCAGATAGACATTTTTTACCTTTTCACCGTATTGTCATTTTTTACCTTTGCACCTTTGGAATTTCTGTAACAATATCTTGTGGAACTCAATTGATCCTACTTAATCAAGAGCACCGTGTTTCATATGCAGACGTCAAATTTGGGATACTATGTATTTTGTTCATATTTTTGACAGAAAGGCAAGGTAAAGCCTGTCTGTGTAGTTGATGTTCCTGGACACTCTCGGCTTCGACCAAAGCTTGACGAATACTTGCCTCAAGCAGCTGGGCTTATCTTTGTCGTCGATTCTCTAGACTTTTTGCCAAACTGCCGTGCAGCTGCTGAGTATTTTTCTAACTACGTAACTATTTTTTTTCTTCAAAGACACGTGTTTGTACTTTTACTGTAGGTTTGGTTGCAACCTGAATTATTATCCTCTTGTAATGTATTAATTTGGTGCAGGTACTTGTATGCAATCTTGACCAAGGCAACTGTTGTGAAGAAAACAGTCCTGGTGCTTATAGTGTGCAATAAGACTGACAAAGTGACTGCCCACACAAAGGAGCTCATCAGGAAGCAACTGGAGAAGGAAATGTAAGCTCACACCTTTCATCTTTCACTGGGTTAATTGCAGTAAAATGTGAACTGGGTTTCACTGCCCACACAAGGCATGATGCACGGTTTCAGTATTACGAAACATTTTTCTCCAAAAGTTAAGACGTCCTAACAAGACTAGCAAGAATTGGTGAATGCAAGGCTCTTCCAGAAAGGCGCCGAGAGGAGAAGCGATTGCAAGAATTATCAAATGCAACAATGTAGAGTCTAAAGTTTGTTTGCTTACATTTTTTATTTTTTTTAGCTTCGGTCGGGCGGCCCACTCCCACCGTGGTAGCGGTCATCTAGTCTAAATTTCTGTCCAACTCATTGGGAATGTAAATGTTTTCATAAAATATATAGCATCAGAAAGAAATCTGAGAGTATAGTGAATATCTGTTAGGCCATGAAATTGAAATCATATTCATCAGCAAGTGAAATCACAGTGAGTCAGCTAACTGAGCTATATGTATACTGGTGGATACAAATCTATCACAGTAGCAACTGATGTCGACAGTAATTACCGTGAAGAAACCAATTGCAGAAAAAAAGAGGCATATTGTACCTCCTTTCATAAGCGACACATAGTGTTTTCTGATACTCTTTTAAGACTGATTCAAAGTCCTTAGAAAGTTTACCATCAGTTATCTTTCTGCTAGACTGCGGTAAATTGGGATTATGTTCAAGGTGGTAGCACTCAAGTGAGCCGGTACTGTAAGAAACCTAACAACATGAAAATGCCCAACAAACTTAAAGCTAGTGTAATTTCAAGGCTTGGGATGAGTCCAGCATTAATTTTTGGTCCCGAATGATTCTCCCGTGTCACTTTGAATCCATGTTTATGTAGATGCAAACAAAACTCAGGAACATACTAACACATCATACATACCTAACAAATGCCTATATTGCCACCCACTTTCGATCAACACCTTGGTGGCAGTTGCAGTACACATGGTAACATTGGAAGCCTGCACAAAGTATTTTAGTAACATGAGAACTTATTAACAATGCATAAAGAGGTACATGCAAAGGTGTTATATTCAGAGCGGATATACAGATCGTACAACGTTTAAAAAGGAACAAATTAATGGATATAACATTAGACCTTGGTAACTCTTCACAAAGGTGCAGGCAACAACAACCGAAACACCTTCTGGACTGGACTCACAGTCAATTGGGTCGTCACACACTTGATGGACAGAAGAACCCCTGAGAGCAATCATCAAGGTAGAGCCTCTGAGCCAGTCAGTAAGCATTTGCTAGGGAGTTGCACTACGGACTTTTAAGAGCAAAAAATCAAATACAATACGACAAATAGTGAACCTGGGATTCTCAAGGATGATTTCTCGCATACGGCTAAGATTGGCCTCCGGATCTCCGAAGAACCTGGATGTTGGTGAAGGTTTTCAGATAACCAACAACATCTGTTCTCACAGTAGTATGCAACGTGAGTATTTGGATTCCGCTACCAATTAAACAACAAATACCCATCACTAAACAGACAGCAGGAAGACGTAAATACCTGTGAGATGTAGGTTTTCCAAGTTATATTGTAGGTCCACAAACTCAGTAAAGCTGAATTTCTGAGGGATTATAGACACAGAGTACGCAACCAAAGCGGTAACGGAGGTGTTACACCGAAAGAAGCCTCTCTTCTTATTGTGTGCGGGGCGGAACTTTGGCTTGGCAGTGGTTAAGTGCAATTTCCCAATAGAATACAGACAACCTTCTCAAATTTTCTTATCGGACTCCCAGATGAGATGCTTAAGGATGATGGCGTGCATTTCGCTGCCCTGTACAAACATAGGTCTAGAGCATTTACAATCCAACTCACACACAAAAAAAAAAAAAAAAACTTAATAGAGACATGCAAATTGAATACCTCTTCATTGTTGAGTAAAGAATACAGATGGAGACCAAAGTAATTTCAATCGAAGATTAACCACAAAAATAAATTAGGGTTCACAGCTAAACTCAGAACGGCTATTAATCAGATTTCAGCAAGCATCAACATAAAATTAAGATTTTAAAATGCTTATAAATCAGAAATTGGTGAAAAGGGAAGCAAGAAAAATAACTTACACGGCAAAGGTAGATAGTCAGAGCTGTAGTCAGGCAGCATTTTTTTTCATTGGAGGTGTTAATGTAGGATTCAATGGAGAATTAAACAAAACTTCGGTTACACAAAAAATTCGCAGTGCTAAGGTCGAAGAAGATGAAGAGGAGTAAGCCATATTTGCCGTTAAGGAGTTGAGGAGATAGGAGTAAAAGAGGGAACTTATGGCCGACTGAACTTTAAGGGAATAATGATGCGTATGTGGCGAGCGAATCGGAATACCGTTGGATTAAATCCTTGATTTTAACATTGGGAGAGATTGGAAAATCCTGGCCACCACTCAGATTTTCCAAAGGTATTCTGGCCGTCCCGTGACTCACCAAACACTTGTGTTTTGTAAGTATAGATACACTGAGATGTCAAGAACAAACCAACTTCATACTAGATGACCGCCGCCAAAGTGAACGGGCCAACCGACCGAAGAAAATGAAACACGACTAAACCAACATAACTAGGGGTGGTTCAAGGTCACGAGTTGCCTCACTCGTCATTATCATTATTATGGAACCTAAAAATAACAATACTAGTAGCTATTCTAATTTCACTTGTTAACTCTAAAAAATAAATGCAAACATTTCAATAAGAAAACAACACGGTGTTGACTCATGGTTTTGATTCGGTCGCAGTGGTCAAACCAGGTGTAAAAGTAATGCCAAACATCAAAGCAAAAGTGTTGTGCATATAACACACGTGTTGTTTCCAAGAAGGATTTTCCTTTTCTTAACTACAAACCAACCCTCATCTCTTTCTCTACTATCTTCATTCTCCGTCTCTTTCTCTGTTGGTGCTACTGCAGCATCCGCTACCACCACCACTACTGCTTCAATCAGTATAGATAAGTTTTAGAATTAACATAGAGCAAAACTGAGAACAACAAAACCAAGCCATATCTCTTCCATTGCCAATCGCATGAAGAGTTGATTTAAATCCATGATCTGATTTAGATGTTTACTGTTGGTAGTAAGATTAAGGTTTAATTTTTTTAGCAAAATATGTTTGATTTTAAAATCTCCTTGAATTGAAGTTTAAAGAGACACCCATACCTTAATTTGGTGGGAAAATGTCTAATTTAATGAATTGTGTTGTGTTTGTTAATCGAATGACACACGCTTCTGGTGGTTGTGTACTTGTATTGGTGGTCTTGATGGTAGAGGTGTTGATGTGCTAAAGCTGGTGATACGGCACAAGCGGAAGCGATAAAAGAACAAACGTAACACGGAGAATCCACTCCAAAAGTAACGATAACGGAACTCCAATCCAGGAGCAACACTCTAATCCAAGAGCTAAACGATAAACAATCGATGGGATTAACCAGGCAAACTCAAAAGTTTCATTATAATCAATAAAAATGGGCGAGCCGCAGCTGCCTTACAAGATGAAAAGAGACGGATATTTATAGCCTGCAACTAAAACCCTAAAGTCTAGAAACTTCCTAAACATGATAAACCCAATAAAACACGTAATTATCCTAATAACTAAAATATCAACT
>JAJJMA010130077.1:0-14757 GCA_023529015.1 Papaver nudicaule | reverse complement strand
TTGATTGTGAGCTCTTGATCTAAGCAAATAGGTTTTTGCGCTCACAGTTTGGCGCTAGAAACAGGGACATAATGTCTCGGTAAAAGTATTAGTCTTTTCCTAGTGACTTTGTGTTCTCAAAACAAAATTAACCATATGATTTTTCTCACTAAGAGAGCAAGTAATAGCGTTGAAAATATGCAAATTGTTATTACTTATAAGGTTATGTCTATGCTTTCATTTTGTCCTAAGCTTACGTGATAACACAGCGGCACGATACGGCGGCAAAGGATTAAAGAAACAAGCCCGGAAGAAGGATGGATTTATATTAATGATTTAACTAACAAAATCTTTGTAAAAATCTACTGGGATTTTCTGTTGTTTGTTCCATTGCAGAACATGGAGTTACCCAAAGAGCCTCCAAAGCCGAAGAATCCTATACCCACCGTGAGAACGAGAAGTGCGCAGAAAATCGCCATGGAGCAGGAAGCAAACCGCACGGTCGCAGTCACAAAGGCGAGCACGGTGACGGGAGCAGACTTGAGATCAGTGGTAGCATCCAAAGAAGCATCAAGGGCCGCGGCAAAAGCTACGGCGGAAATGGTTGCGATTGCAAAGAAAAAAGTTTGGGAACAGCATCAAAAGACGCAAACAATCGATGCACACAAAGAGATCGCAGGCAAGGATGCAGCTATAGAAGCACAAAAGATTGCATCAAAAGCAGCAGCAGATGCAAGGAATATGAAAGCCGTCCAAGATGCAGAAGTTCGAAAGATGGAAATGACAAAAGTAGCGACGGAAAAGAACAAAGGCAAGGTGGGAGGAGCAATCCCCGAGGATTATTGCGACTACCACGGAGTAAAGGGCCACACAACAGAGAGCTGTCAAGTTGCCAAAGAGCACGCTAAAAAGCAGGACGGCCATCTTCATCAATATGGAATGGCACCAGGAGAGCTGGGAGGATCTTCACGCTTACAGCTACCGTATCAGCTTCCCGGGAGTGGAGTTTTGTCACCAGGTCTTAATCCCGCCATGCAGCCTGAGAGGGTGGAGCGAGAAAAACCGCTTGTTGACATTGAGGCCAGTGAGGATGATTCAGTTGAAGAAGAGTTAGAAGCAGATTTTCTTCATGAAGCAATCCCGCACATGGAGCCATCTCCTCAGTCAAACGCATCAATACTATTGGCGGCAGAACTGAAAGCAGCTCAAAGGGAACGAAAGCTGCTTGCAGACGCGATGGCCATTCTAGCACGGGAAAATGAGGAGTTAAAAGGAAAAGCCGTGATCTTGGCAAGAGCACAGCAGGTCCCGCCCATACAGTATCGACTTCCAAGGAGTCCCGCACGAGAGGAAGGCTCACAGAACATCCAGCATCAAAACAATCCGGACAGAAGAATGGTCATGCATCCCCAGCAAAGAGCCCGGCCACCAGTCATACCATACGATAACAATTACCCAGGAGGTATGGATTACGACTATGAAGTAGGAAATCAATCCGCGGAGGACGACATGGCAGGAGATTATGACGAGGGCGAGTATGAGGATGATTGCGGTAATGAAATGCACGCAATGGACAGACCAGCTAACTATGTTGCCATACCCAATAATCATGGACGTCAGTACCGAGATGAGATAGAAGAAATGAGAGCTGAGCTAAGAGCAATCAGAGCGCACCAGGGAGGCAATAGATTGGAAGTAGCAATGCACGATGCACAGACAACACCCCTTGTCCCCCGGCTAGCATTGACTAGGATTTCCAGGAAATGTTCACTTCCAACTTTTACATGCTATGACGGAACCAAAGATCCCGCAGCACATTTGAGGTATTACGCACGGGTTATGGCACCGTGGGTGAGAAATAACGTGGTAATGTGCAGGTATTTCCCATCCAGTTTAAAGGGAGTCGCGCTCCAATGGTACGACAACTTGACTCCAAACTCCATCAGATCATATGCTGAGCTGGCCACCAAGTTCGTGGGACAATACATGTACAACAAAGCTTTGAAGACAGGAACTGATAAGCTTCACGGACTCATTTCTAAGTCGGGGGAAAGTTACAGAGACTATGAGAGAAGATGGACAAAGATCTGCCAAGAGATTGGGAACGTGAGCGATGAGGCGAAAATCAGCGGTTTCACTTGGGGACTGGATAGGCACTGCGCACTCTTTGTGGAAATACATGGATCAGACCCGCAGACCGAAGGAGCATTGCGCATCATCCTAGAGAAGCATGTACGATTGCAGGAAATCCAAAGAGACAACCCGCGGGGACAGTCACATCGATCCACAGAACGACCAAGGAGCAATCACAGGTCTTCACAAGGGCAAGGAAGTTCACATCGTACCAATTCGGTGGAGCCCGTGCCTACAGAGAAGAGAACGCATGATGGAGCAAGGCAGTACGAAAACAAGCGTCTAAAGCCGGGAACAGGGAAAAAGAGTTACAATTTCAATGATGCCGTCTACACAAAGCTGAACACGAGTGTGTCACAAATATTACGGACCTTGAAATCCCGTACGGACATGAAGTGGCCGTGGTCAAGAGGACAACAAGCTTCACGGAACGAGAACCATAAAGATTTCTGTGAGTAACATGAATTCAAAGGACATCGGACTGAAGACTGTAAAACTTTGAAAGATTACATCCAGGAATTGGTAGATACGGGAGACCTAGGGCAATATGTGCATCAGCAACAGCGTAATCAGAGAGACAAGACGGTCCAAATTCCACACAATGACCAAGTAGTTGCAACGATCACGCATTCGGAATCACGGGCCTCTACGCTTGTGGGAGGCATAAACCAGCGACTCAGAAAGCGAATGGAGAGCCATGAGATTTTCAGCATGAACGGAGAAGCCACGGAGCAGTGGGAAGGATGGATGGCTACACCTTTAAGCTTCTCGGCAGCAGATGTGGACCAAGATGTGGAGGTGCACAATGATCCGTTAGTTTTAACTCTTCCGATTGCCGGATGGAACGTGAAGAAAATCTTGATTGATAGTGGGAGTTCCTTGAATGTAATGTTTTACAGCGCGTTCCTAAAAATGAATCTCAAGGATGAGCAATTATCCCCTTCACGGTACACTATTTACGGTTTCAACGGATCTATCTCGAAGCCTAAAGGAGAAATCGTACTGGAGGTGAAAGTGGGACCATTGATGGTCAACACGAGTTTTAGCATTATGGACGCGCCTTCGCCGTATAATGCCATAATAGGGAGATTGTGGGTTCATCAGCTAAAGGGAGTTGCCTCATCATATCATCAGTACCTAAGCTTTCCCACGGATCAAGGAGAAATGCAAATCAAAGGGGATCAGGATATAGCAAGGGAGTGTCACGCGACGGAAATCAGAATGAATACGGAGCGTGCGGAGCAAAACACCAGGAAAGCTCGTAAGGAAGAAAAAAAGAATCTAGTCATTAATGAGTATCTCGAGGAGTCTAAAGGAAAGAGCTTAATGCACGTGCATACAGATCCTGCTTATGAAATGGCGAGTCCATGGAGAGAAGCAGAGAGAAACAAGAACTTGGCAATTGAGCAGCATCTCACGGACATAGCAAATGAAATCCTTGCTACCACCCCAAAACTCAATGGAAGCACAAGCAATTCTAATCCCGGCATGACTCCAGATGAGCTGGAAGCAATGAAAGCGATAAAGGGAAAAGCACACGCCAAATAGCAATTAAAGAAGGCTCCCCTCATCGGGACCGCAGAGCCACTTTTTTCCGCGGTGGAGCCTACTAAGGAAGTAAACATAAGCACGCCTGAATCTCCAAGGATGATTAAAATTGGAACATTAATGGGGCAAGAACAGGAAAATGCACTTCACCAATTGCTGATTGAGTACGCCGATGTTTTCGCGTGGAAAATGGGGGATATGCCCGGCATAGACCCAAAGGTTGTCGAGCACGAGTTAAAGATAGAGCCAGGAACGCAGCCATTTAGACAAAGATTGCGGAAGATATCACCAGATTACCAGCATGCAGTGGAGCAAGAGTTGAAGAAACTTTTGGAAGCAGGATTCATCAGAGAAGTCAAGTACCCGACGTGGATATCGAACATGGTAGTTGTACCAAAAAAGAATGGAGGTGTGCGGATTTGCATAGACTTTTCTAATCTTAACAAGGCGTGCCCAAAAGATAGTTATCCTCGGCCTAGCATAGACCAGCTCGTAGATGCGACCGCGGGGCACGAGTTGTTATCATTCATGGACGGATATTCCGGGTATAATCAAATTGCATTAGCCCCCAAAGATCAAGAGCACACTGCTTTCTTTACCCCAAGAGGATTGTATTGTTACACCAGGATGCCGTTTGGACTAAGAAACGCGGGGGCAACGTATCAGAGGTTGGTTAACAAGGTTTTCGAACCATGGATTGGACGAAGTCTGGAAGTATATGTAGATGATATGCTAGTCAAAAGCAAGAAGGCGGGTAGTCATTTGGAAGATCTGAGGGAAATTTTTCAGGCTATGAGGGAATGTCACATGAAAGTAAATCCGGAGAAGTGCACCTTTGGAGTCACATCAGGCAAGTTCCTAGGATATTTGGTTACGAAGAGAGGAATCGAGGTGGATCCGGCTAAAATTCAAGCAATTGTAGATATGCCATCACCACGCAAGCTGAAGGAAGTGCAAAAGCTTAATGGGAGCTTAGCGGCGCTAGGAAGGTTCATTGCAAGATCGTCAGACAAATGCAAGCCATTCTTCAATATATTGAAAAAAGAAAGCAAATTTGCGTGGACGGACTCATGCGAAGAAGCATTTCAAAAGATAAAAGAATACCTTGCGGCCATACCAATTCTTCAGAAGCCCGAGCGGGATGAAGTGTTGGCCTTATACATTGCAGCTACAAGCAACGCGGTAAGCGCCGTATTGGTCAGGACTAACCTGAAGGAAGAACAGCCAGTCTACTACGTCAGCAAAACCTTGTCTTCTGCAGAGAGAAATTATACCAAATTAGAACAACTCATCTTGGCTTTGGTCCATGCAAGTCAGAAGTTGAGAACTTACTTTGATGCGCATTACGTTCGCGTAATCACCAAGGCTCCGTTGGGAGCAGTGCTCGGAAACACAGAGGCAGTAGGAAGAATAGCCAAATGGAACGCGCAGTTGGGACAACACAAGATCATTTACGAATCCCGTACGGCAAGAAAATCACAAGTACTCGCAGACTTCCTGGCGGATTTACCCTTGGATAATGATGACGGAGTGGATGAGATACCTGGCTTTGAAGAAGATATCGAAGATCCAAACAGTATTCTGGTTCCCTCCAACTCTAAAAGATGGGAAGTTTTCGTTGACGGATCCAGGAATAGAGAGGGAGCAGGGATAGGCATTGTCATAACCTCGCCTTCTGGGGACCGTATAGTTCACTCATTCAGGCTAGAATTTGAAGAACACACGAACAATATAGTCGAGTACGAGGCCGTGATACATGCATTACGGTTGATCATAGAGATGGATATCGATGATGTGCGCTTGACGAGTGATTCACAGCTCGTCATCCGACAAATTGAGCTAGAATACCAAACTATAGATGAGAATATGATGGCCTACATGGCCTTGGCTCAGAGTCTCGCCTCCAGGATCGAGAAGATTGTCTTTCGGCATTTGTGTAGAAAGGACAACCGTCATGCAGACGCTTTGGCCTTCATATCCTCGATGATGAAAGACCCGACCGCAGTTGCCATCAAAATAGGGAGAATATATGAGCCCTCAATCAAATTAAAAGGAGTCATGGTCACGGATCACGGACAAACATCCCCAGAAGAGGATCTGGAAGATAAAGCTACCATGGAGGACCTCGTAGAGAAAGCAGAAAAGGACCGAGAAATGATGATTGACGAGGAAAAAGACTGGAGAATCCCAATTCGCAAATTGCTAGAAAAAGGGCTAAGGCCGTCAAACTACTTACAAGAAAGAAAAATTGAGTCAAAGGCGGGAAATTATGAGTTGCGAGAAGGAATTTTGTACAAAAAGTCATTCTCAGGACCGCTCTTCAGATGTTTGTCTAGAAAGGAAGGACACCAAGTACTGATCGCCATACATTATGGAGATGCAGGAAATCACAGTGCGGGAAGATCCTTGGCACACAAAGCAAGGATGCAAGGGTACTACTGGCCATACATGAACAATGACGCCGCCAACATGTCTAAAAGGTGTGAAGAATGTCAACGATATGCGCGGAGAATCCGGGCTCCTGCAACTACCTTGAATTCTGTGCTTAGCCCTTGGCCATTCGCAAAGTGGGGAATAGACATAGTAGGTCCTCTCGTAATGGGTACCAAGAAGAGAAGATATCTAATAGTGGCTACGGATTACTTCACAAAATGGGTGGAAGCGAAAGCACTGGCTAATATTCGAAACATTGACGTCTTCACGTTCATCTTCGAAAATATCATTTGTAGATTTGGTATTCCCGCGGCCATAATCTCAGACAATGGAGCGCAATTATCTGGAGCACACGTGGATGAACTTTTTGAGCTTTTCAAAATACCACAGCTAAAGTCTACTCCCATTTATCCTCAAAGCAATGGGCAGGCGGAAATCACGAACAAAACCATTGCTCTAAACTTGAAAAGAACTTTGGGGCCTAAGAAAGGAGCATGGTGCGAACAGTTACACAACACCCTATGGGCATACCGTACTACTAGAAGAGAGGCAACGGGAGAAACACCATTCCTACTCACATTCGGAGCAGAGGCAGTCATCCCTACGGAAGTTATACTTCCCACTACAAAAAGTGAAGCATGGGAGAAAGGACTTAACTCGGACTTGATGTTGCAAAAATTAGATGACCTAGAAGAAAAAAGAGAAGTCGCGCTACAGCGCATGGAGAATTATCAGCAGAGGTTGGCTAGAGAATATAACAAAAAGTCTAGATCCCGAAATTTCGTGGTGGGCCAGTACGTACTAAGGGTCATCCCCGCGTACCAGAAGGAGAAACAAGCAGGAAAATTTGCTCCAACTTGGGGAGGACCGTACATCATCCATGATGTGGCCGGAAAGGGATCATATGTTCTGAAAAACATGAAAGGACAGACATTGCGTCATCCATGGAACGCAACCTATTTGAAGCCGTACTATCCTTGATGAGTTTCAGAAGATCAGAAGCGTAGGGTTGCGCACCACGGACAGAAGAAGACAAAGGCTTAGGCCACTGAATGTGTCTATCTCTGAGAGGAGTCGCGGGCCTCAGTTTTTTATCTTTACAACATTTTAGAATCTCAAGAAGCGCAGGTTCACGCGCAGCAGCCAGAAGAAGATATGGATTCTCGCCATCCGTGTATCTATCTCTGGAGGGGATTTGCAGACCTCGTATATCAAGTATTAGTTCGTATTTTATGAAAGCTGCGTCAACCTAAAAAGCGTGTATATAGCGTCAACGAGTTGCCAAGCATAAATCTGGCTTCGCATCAACAAAAATAGCTATTTGTATGTAAATAAATTTAATAAATAAAGATAAGTGCATAGTTATCACCCGTGGACGTAGGTATTTCGGTACCGAACCACGTTAAATCAATGTGTCAAAATTGGCGTCAATCATGATACTAATAAAAGAGAGACCCGAAAGGCTCCAAATCATCGCGATACCGTCAAAACCAGCATTTTGATAAGAGTATCCAGCAAATGTATAAACGGGTAAAAACACGCCATGTGTAATCTCGCTAGATTAGCCTCGTAAGTGTCAATAAGTGTAAGACCAGAAGTTCTAATCGATAACAAGAGATGCCCAACATACAACACGGATCCCTGCCCAAAAGGAGCCAAGATCCGGGTAGGGAAACACCCCATACATGATTCCGCTTCCCTTTGGCCAAGGCTTAGCAATCATTATGACTGGGCAAACACTTAAACAAACATTACACCATATCAAAGAGCATCAAAATCAGATTGAAAATTCACAAATAAAGTAGTGACCCGCAAGGGACCACTCAGCCTTTGCAATACTTGACTGGGGCAGTCAGTATTGATTCGCGCGAAGGCTACAAAGTTGCAGACAATACTTGACTGGGGCAAAGTCAGTATTGGCCCGCACGGGACCTATCAGCCTTTGCCATACTTGACTGGGGCAAAGTCAGTATTGGCCCGCACGGGACCTCTCAGCCTTTGCAATACTTGACTGGGGCAGTCAGTATTGATTCGCGCGAAGGCTACAAAGTTGCAGACAATACTTGACTGGGGCAAAGTCAGTATTGGCCCGCACGGGACTTATCAGCCTTTGCCATACTTGACTGGGGCAAAGTCAATATGGGTATGCACGGAATTTATCGCCTCAAGTGACATTCGATTATGGGGACATTATTTGGCTTATGACAAGTAACAGGGGCAAGTATGTATACATACTTTGTTTCGAACATATGTTACCCGTCATAAGCCAAAGAAACTATATTTTTTGTTTAAGGAAAGGCTTTGGCAAAGTAGATATGGCAATCCCATTCCTCAAACAGGGGCAATAGAAGAGAATGGAAAGGAAAGTATAAATAAAAGCTCAAAAGAAAACAAATGTTCTGATGATTGACTATTAAATAAAAGGCAGATTACAGCATAAGTGATTACACCCGCATTCACCCCAATAGTGAGGCAGCAGCACAAAATACCAAAACGTCATAAGGGATAATCAAAAACAATCATCAGAATCAAGGAAAGTTTGAAAAAGTAAAGACAAAAACATCTAAGAAGATGGCGCAGTAGCAGGAGGGTCAGAAGATTTCTTATCAACTGAAGCAGCAGACGTCGAAGATTGAGTAGTACGTGGATCAGGTCGTACGGGCAAAGGTAAGACGGGATATTCCTTCCCAGTAGCCGCACGAAGTTGGTCGTGAAGATTATTCACTTTGGTAGCATACTTCAGATGCGCCTGAAAGGCGATTTCCCTGACCTGATGGCTAAGCAAGGATACATTCTTCTCGGCTTTGGTAGCACGTTGCTCAACAGAAGTCACCTGTGAGTGAAGATTAGCACGGTGATTCTCGACTTCAGTTAGTTTTCCTTCTAACTCCGAGATTCGGGAATTCGCAGCGTTAAGTTGTTCTTCAAGACCTGAAAGAACAAAGACAAATGAGTGCGAGAACAGAAAACATCGCGCAAAGACCTCACTCGTAATAGCAGTATTACCCTTGAAATCTGCAGATAAAGCTTCTGCGGTCCCAATAAGAGTACAATTCTCGTTGGAGATTTTGACATGTGATGCCTCAAGAGAATCATAAAGGGACTGCAGATTAGCTATCTCTGCTTTGTGTAATTGAGTTTCGTGTTCAACACGGACATTTTCATTATAGACTCCTTTCACTGCACATTTCCATTTAGCACATGACATCTCGTCATCAAGCCTTTTTGAGGTCAACTCATCAACAGTACGCCTAGCGGAATCTAGCTCAGTTTTGAGAATCTCGAGTTCTTCTCTAAAACTGAGGTTCTCACGGGAAAGATGAGATACTTGGGAGCGTAACTCTTCGATAGTAATACGATCCGAGTCAGGAGTACGATTGGCAAGATGTGCGCGCAGGTCTGAAAGATCACGGGATACAGTTACCAAGGAAGAAGTTTTCCAAGATAATTCAGCGTCTGCTTTCTTCTCATAAGCTCTGAAATCCGCAACAGCCCTAAGCCTCTGGTGATCAACTTTACGATAGGCTTCTCTACACTCTTTTACTACATCACTCTGCTTATTATACCTAAGTTTCACAGTTACTAATTCAAGTGCAAGTTCTTTATTTTGGTTTCGAAGCATGTTAACTGATTCGCGAAGGGATTGGACTTCATTCTCACCCGCCCCTGGTCAGCAGGGGGGACACTTTAGGTAACGAGCCAGACAAACGCAAGAAGAAACCACTCGAAAGCAAGAAACAGAAAAGTACCTTGTTTGGAGAGCAGTTGAGCACGAAGACCCTCCAACTCTTTCTGCAATAAAGCATTCTCCTCAGAAAGCTTACGGTTGGATTCAGTCAATTGGGCAAGCTCGGGAGCCGAGGGACCGGCATCTGCGAGTTCTTTCTGTAAATCATTAATTTGAGCACGGGCTTTCTTTAATTCTTCTCGCTCATCAGCAAACAACATGGACAACTGAATGGACTTGAACCTAAAGTACTTGTACAACATGCAACAGCTGTACTGATACTTCATCAGCTAAGGAAACATGACAGCAATGTTAGTAAGGAACCCAAAAGAATGATAAAACAAAAAGGAGAAAGCAATGAAAAGGGGAGTTACCGCAATAAGGTTCATCTGAGGGAATAAGTACGCCTCGCCATCAGCAATAAGGATCATTTCTTTCACACTGAGGTTGATATCCAAGCCCGCAGTAAGAGAAGCACATCCCGGGTCACTGGAGCTGCGACCCCAACTTTCCCGCACATCCACAAAAGGAGCAGTGGCAGTTTCTTCACGAATACGAGCACTGATCACAGGTTCGTTCGGTAACGCAGTGGAAGAGGAAGAAGGAAGAGAAAGATAGCCTCTATCACGAGCCCAAACAAACCCGCGTTCGTCATCTGACAAGTGAATCAATAATTCGGCAACATCGACATCCATGCAAGCGCCAGGATTAGGAATGGATTGCGAGTTAGGAAAGACAGTAGCAATCATGGGAGATGTCTCACCAACGGCTGCTGGCATCACGGGTTTGTCCCAACTAGCAAAACCGTCCAAAATATCGTTGGTTGCATCAAATTCATCTTCTCCTCCCATGTCGAAGGAAAGGGATTTGGTCTGAGTATGCTCTGGATTCCCGCGAAAGAGAGCGTTATGCACATCAGTGGCATCCTGAGTAAGATTCTCACGATTCTCCCCAGAAACATCTTGGCCAATATCACCATGAGCACGAGTGCCCGTGCCATCTTCATTATCCGTATCATCCGCATCGAAAGGACCTTCCACAGATGCGTTACCACGGGATTGAACCTGACTAGGAGTAACATCGCGGTCCAAAGATGCAGAACGTGAAGTATTGTGACGGTTGGAACTACGTTCATCGTCACTCGCAACCTTGTCTCGCACGCGGGAATCTTCCTCAGAATTCTCGTGCTCCAAGCTCTTGGAATTAGACGACTCACGATCTGTGTCCTCAGGATCTTGCTCAGAGTCTTGTTCTGGGTCCTCAGAATCGTCTTCATCCAGTTTCTCGCCTGAGGAATGTTCCGCAGCAGAATCTGACTGGATTACCTCCTTTTCAGATTCAGGAGAAGATTCAGCAACAACTTTTGGTTTTTTCTTACTCACCTGAGGGAAAGAAGAAATTAGTATGGGAACTTATACTCTAGACAAAAAAGCAAGGAATCAAGAGAAATCATACTTGGGAATAAGAAGCAACAGCTTTCCGCTTCTTGTTAGCTATCACAATCGAGCCATGTTCAGGAGTACTAAAGTCATCAATGTTCTCGGGGAAATCTTCCAAATCCAAATCATAAAGGCAGAATCCTCGCTTCCTATACACTTTGGGCTGAGAAAGCGGACGAGCTGGATCTGTCAGACTGAAACCATGCGCCCAGGGGCCAATAACCTCACAAGGAGTACTATACCAGATGAAATCATGGTCGTCACGGACTTTGTCCGCCTTGGCAATATTTTTGGCGGTAGGACCATCAACATCACTAAGCAAGCGTACCTCGCCCTTCTTGATTTGTTTTGCCGTCAGTTGACGTCTCTTCACGCCAACACTCCATCTCACCCGTGCGGTAGGCAAGATCAAATCAGCATAGGTTTTGTTGAAATTCTCGGGAGTATACAATTCCTGGTCCGAGAAGTCAGGTTTGAAAGAAGTTACTTTAGTCTCTTTATCACTGCGACACGCACACTCCGTCAGAACTCGCCAAAAGCTACCAGTGTAAAGAGAAATATGACGCCACTTGGACCACTTGGTATTACGACTGCACAAAACATCGTAAAAAAAGTGACTCGTCTCCTTAGCATCGTACAAAGGAATCTTAAGACCCGCAGCCAGCGCTCCCACAGTAGTCAGAAGATGAGTGTCATCATACTTGTTCTTCCTGATCATGTCCAAAGTTAGCACGTCATCCTCGCACTCGACGAACTTAACTTCAAACTTTTCCAGTCCAAATTTCTTCTTGATATCATCGATACTGCAGTGTTTAAAGGAATAGTTCTCGGGAGTAATGCTAATGTCTGGATAAGGGTCGACTTTCAAAGCGTATGATTGTACAGCGGACTTGCCCTTTGAAGAAGCTTTGTCATTAGGAGAGCGTGGACGCTTCCCGGACGGGCTTTTACCTGAAGTTTTGGATGAGGTACGCGCACTTTTCCGCGGCACCACAACTGGCTGATCCACAGTTGGTTTAAGGTTCACATCAACTCCTTTGCCTGTATCAACCGGAGCAGTACGGGATTTACCGGACTTAGGATGCGCATCAACTCCCTTGCCCGCATCAACAGGAACATTAGGGGCCTTGCTCGACTTAGGATTTGTATCAACCCCTTTTCCCGTATCGGAAGGAGCAGCACGGACGGCTTTTGGCTCAGGATGGACACCAGATCCTTTACTCTTCCCAGAAGGTGCAATGATGGACTCTTTAGAAGGTTTACTAACATCACGAGAACGTGATTCCTTTACTCCACGAGATGACCCAGTCTTGACAGTAGTTTCCCTCCGGTCACCTGCGGGAATAGACGAAGATTTACCAGAAGGCCTCGACCCGCGTTCTAAGGGCAATTCCTGTCCATCACGAGAGCGATGTGTTCTGTCTCCTTCACGAGACTGATCACGGTCATCACGAGGACGGCGGACATCACCTTGATCACCTCCACGAGATCTATCCCTTCGGAACTCATCACGAGACTGACTGCCTTTGTATCCCTCACGAGAGCGGCCACTTCGATGAGCATCAGGAGAAGACTTAGGTATTTCTCCCGCACGAGGACTACGGCTATGACGGTCTTTTTGAGAGCGCGAATCTTCTTTCGCCCGAGAGGACATGATATACTACATCAGAAAACATCACGGGATCATAAGATTAACATAAGCAGGAAAGGAACAAAAGAAGAAGCCCGTGCGGGATTATGGCTTAAGACGAGTAACAGGGGCAAGTATGTATACATACTTTGTTTTTAACATATGTTACCCGTCTTAACCCCAAATCCCGCCATCACAACCATGTATAAATTAAGAACAAGGAGGAAAATGGGTCGCATTGGACATGATTGGACGCACCTACCTAAGGCGGAGGCATACAAAAGGAGGAAGTTAAATCCTAAAGTAGTAAAACTAACTCATAACTTTATTCTTGTCAGTGGAAGGAGAATTTAAGGAGACAGGAAAAACAAAATCCATCATCATCACATCAAGGACAGGAGTAGACAGAAGTAAAGGCCAACAGTCGATTGATTATCCACAGATTGAAGGCTAATGATGAAAACAGAATTGAAGACAAAAGGACGTGAACCAAAAGAGAAAAACGACATACCTGGGCAGAATTGAAGACGCAGCAGCAGGAGCAGAGGGACAGTTGCAGGGTTATTAATGGTGGAAAGAAGGATTTCAGAAAAAAACAAGAAAAGAAGAAGAAGAGAGTCAGAGGGGAAGAAGATAAAAGAGGAGTAAAGTAATGTTTTGACTTATGTCTATCTTAAATATATCCACATTGAAGTCCACGACCCCACCAATCCAGGGACGGTTACACAAACGTGCGAATTTGAAAAGACTGGACTAAATTTTCATTCCGATTCTACCCCTAGGAGAATACGAAAAGAAAGGGGCAAACTGTAATAGCACATTTGACGTTATACACGTGGCAAGATCTGAGGAGGAGAGTAACTTAATATGATACAACAAGGACCACCAAGAAAAACCCATACCACTCCACCAGATCTCGAGCCAATTCAAAATCAACGGTCAAGATGATGTATGCACGTGGCAGCCATGCAAAAAAGCAGTTGAGACGTGGCGGTCATGCAGAGGAGCAGTTGAGACGTGGTAGTTACAACGGATCTGTGTACGGCCACGACGTGGCGCAACCACAGCCAAGCATTATCCCTAAAGAAAGCGCGTGATCTACAACCCGTGCGGGAATGACGTGAATACGCAAGCCCGTATACCCGTGTAGTGACAAAGCGTGCGGGTTGATCAGTGAACAGTAAATATGTAGCAAACTCTATAAATATAGAACTCCTCTGAATGAAGAGGGGGTCGAGAAAAATAGGAGAGAAAAGAGAGAAGTGAGGAGAGAGGGTTTATTCATAAATCCAATCCTAACTTAGAGAAAACCAGAAACACACCATTGTAAGTCCGATGAATCAATCAAATACAACTTTTATATCTTCGATGAATCTCATTCATGAGATGAGAGGTTCTTCATTTATATTATCGTATATCAAGCCCAAATCAAAGATGTTTTGGTCTCATGTATGTTTTATCAATATTGTCATCTATCTATGCATTACTAATCGTTGTTACCAAACAAGCATGATCATCCCGTACGGGACCCGCTATAAATTTACATATAATAAGAGTATTTATGCAAATCATTACTGGTATCATAAGCCATATGATCACGGGTAATGGTTCCCTTCAAAGTTATATCTATGTATTACTAATCGTTATTACCAAGCAAGCATGATCATCCCGTACGGAATTAGCTATAAGTTTACGTATCGTAAGAATAAGTATGTTAATCATTGCTTGTTTCATAATTCATATGACCCTGGGTAATGGTTTTCTTCAAGGTTATATCTTAGGATATTATTATTGTATCGCACTCACATGTATGCTGCGATATTGATTGTGAGCTCTTGATCTAAGCAAATAGGTTTTTGCGCTCACAG